>JAIPRL010005532.1:0-31594 GCA_025469235.1 Pemphigus obesinymphae | reverse complement strand
GAACCTCTCCACTTCTCCCACCACATCCCCACTTAACTTTATTTCTAGCCTTTCCCTATTCCCTCTGTGTTCCCTTTCACCAAAATCATACTCTATATATTCTGTTTTACTCCTACTAATCCTTAGTTCTTTACTTTCCAGAGCTTCCCTCCACTCTTCAAGTCTACCATTCACTTCCTCGGGACTTTCTCCTATTAGTATTATATCATCTGCAAACAACATGCACCATGGTACCTCCCCCTGTATATCCTTTTTGTATCTCATCCATTACCAGGGAAAATAAGAGTAAGGACTCAAAGCTGAACCCAGATGTACCCCCACTCTGACCCTAAAATCCTCAGTTTCTCCACACAGACTTCTCACTCTTGTACTCGCCTCTTCATACACATCTTCAATTATGTTCACATACACCTTTGGTAATCCTTTCTTCATTCATGCCCACTTTAAGATCTCCCTAGGAACCCTATCAAGCCTTCTCTAGATCAATAAATACCATATAAAATAATTAATAATTAATTATTATTTTTCAAATAATAATTTTATATTATTTATTGTTTTGTAGCGATCGCGAAGATAGATAAATGTTGAAGTATTATTTGATATCCCCCTCTCCCCCCTCCATAAGACATTCTGAATTACGCCATTGAATACATCCAAAACAGACTCATATTACCACAAAATTTCATAATAATATTATCATAAAACATAATATACTAACCTACTATAATATGTATATCTGAACTAAACATAAACATGATTATTACGAGTAAGTATTTCGAAAAAGAATAAAAAAAAAATACGACAGCCGAAAAATGTAGGTACGAGTCGCCTAAATATAATATATTACAGTACAGGTATTATTATGGACAAAACCATATAGATATTATTATTTATCTATGAATAAATTATGTTTACATTTTTGTTAAACCGAAATCAGATCACTATATATTGTATTTATTTAAGGGCTCTATGAATTTAATAATCGTTTAATGAACTAATTCAATAATATTCAATAATTTCATAAGTTGAACGCAGAAAATTTCGTTTTTTTTTTTTAGAAAAAATTTAGACGAGTCATACTGTAATAGTATAATTTAAAATAATTAATATTATTATATATTTCATACATAAATATTCAATATTAATAAATGACTTTACAAATTGCTAGACAGCTGACAAAATATCTTTACCTAAATTTGAAAAAGCCGGTCAGTAGGGGCTGGAAGCACTTCGCTCGTTTGGTAGGATACTGGTGGTGGATATATTGAATTTGAAAGCAATGATAATTAATCATTTATTTCTAGAAAAAAAAAACAATTCTGAACGAAGTTTCGGTGGATATACTGATAATAATATATATATATATATGATAATAATATTATATAATATAATGAACAAAAAAAGTTGAAAAAGTGCAAAAAAATTATTAAGAAGCAAAGGGATTCGAAGAGGACCCTACGCATGACAACTGCACAGTCAGCTCCAGTATCCTTATTCTATGGTCAGCTCCCACTAGACTGTGTAGACCACTGTTGTAAAACATAAAAATTTTACCTTAAGTTATAAACGAATAATATTATCATATTATGATAAAAACGTTAAATTTTAATTTGATATAACTTTAAAACCATGTCCGAATGCCAAATTCAGACTTCACCATTATTTTTTTAATCAAAAAATACATATTTGAAAAAAAAATATATACCAAAAATCAAATTTTCTTGTAAAGTAGAAAAGTCATACTTATAGGTAGGTACCTATTATGAATTAAACGAAAATTGAAAATTGATATTAGTAGTCCAAAAATGTTTAAAAATTTTCAAAAAATGTCTTGCCTTCATAATGTAGGTACTTATACATACGTTTTTGGTAAACATTTCAAATTTATGGATCTATTATTTCTACGAAATTCGAATACATTTCATACCAAAATAATACATTTTTCGGAAAAAATGAAATGGCTAAAATATATTATACCTACCAACTTTAAAAATATTTTTGTGTAGCTAGAATGATGTAATTTTAATACTGAATTAAATTTTCAGGTCTTTAATAAATTAAATTACTTAAAACTGAAAATTGCTAAAAATAGCTTAAAATTGTGGACAAAATTTCGATTTCATATTGTACTAATATATACGTACCTATTTAGTGAAAATTTCAAGTTTATATATTCATTATTTCCCCGAAATTCGAAATTATTTTATACCAAAATGTCGAAAAAATTAAATGGGTATTCAAAAATAAATTAAAATGACTATTAAAAATATTGTAATTACCGATTTAAAAATTTTTTTTTATGTTGCTAGAATGTCATAGTTTTAACACTGTATTAAATGTTTAGGTCTTGAAAAGTCAAATTAAGACTACTATGAATTAAATGTCTCAAATTTGCATATTTCTATAAATAGCCTAAAAATTATTAAAACTTTTTCATATTTATATTTTACGTATAAATGTTTGTGGTTAAAACGTCAGGTCTCCAGCATCAATATTTTCGGAGTTATGAATTATTTTTATCACAATCGTGTTTACCGATTTTTATGCTATTTTTTGAGTTTTTTCTCACGCGTTTATCAAAAAGATTTTCAAAAAAAAATCGAAAAATGACCTCTCTAAAGTACCAACTAGATGCCACTTGCTACCAGAAAATAGTGCTACTTGTAATGATCGGAGCATTTCTTCTTATAGTAAAACCAATATCTATGCTCATTATGTTTCAATATTATACTTAAGTTATAGGTACCTAAACAACTAATGCATGAACCTACTTATTATGTATTCAAATTATTTATTTATGTTATTTATTAATTATTATATATACAGACAATTTAAATTGGCATATTTATATAAAACATTTGAAGTCAATTTTCGGTTGGTAGGTATATGTTATATAGAAGGTTTTTTAAATTAAAAAACAGTTTTTACTGCAAGTAATTTTAAAACCAATTTCTAATATTCCATCATTTTACAAAAACCCACCTTCTGAAAAAAAAGAACTAGATATATAGTATTTATACAAACAAATTAAAGGTAATCTCCTAAAAAATATTTCGTTTTTATTTTGTTTTTTCTTGCGAGAATGTCATTTCATCTATTATTTTTCTATTTTCCCTGATTTTAGAGTATAATTTCCAATTCATTTTCCTCTACTTATTTCTAACGAGTTTGGGGATAACCATGAATACTGCCAAAACATTTTTTAAAAATTCCAAACTACGGTAATGTAATATATTATGTCATAAATGAAAATATACACTTTAAACTAAATAATTTAAAATAGTAATAACTAATAATTGATATGATTTTTAATTTCTATCCTGGTGCGAGTCTATTGTCTAAAAATGTAAATCTATCTACATTTTTACACCGGGTCTATTAGTCACTTTGTTGATCTGGTTGTCACCTTGATAGAGACAATTAGACCGCCTGGCCTCCTCGTCTTATTATCTACTTCTATGATCTAGATGTCACCTAAATTGTTACATTATACTGGTCTAATTGACTCTCTGGCCTCATTGTAACCTTGTCCAGTATAAATATTACAGTAAGAAATACAAATTGTATTTTTTATGATGTTTCATTTTAGAAAATCATAATAACAATGGCCACTTTTTTGTTATTTTACGTATATAAAAATTTTTTTCATTATCCTTTATGCTTAAAAAATAGGAAAATCAAAAAATGATTCTAGGAAGTACATCAGCAATCTTGAAAAAATTTGCTATAAAAAACTTTTTACTACAACTTCTAACCAAAAATTGTTTCCAGAAAAAAATTAACAACTGTGTAAAAGTATAATTGATTCTTTGCTCCACTTAAAATTTAAAATACCGAATATTTTTTGAGGAAAATTGTTAAATTAATATTTCAATAAAAACAACAAATTACCATTAAAATACACGTTTAAGTATAAATTGTTTATAAAGCACTAACAATAACAAAATCATGATATTACACATTTTTATAAGTTATAAATTATTTATAATAATATATACTCTATATATATTTATATATATGTATATAAATATATATATAGTTAAAATATATATAATTCAATACATTATGTGTATTGTTACTGCATCCGCGCAATTATTTAAAAGCTAAAACGAGAAATATAATAGTTAAATCGAAATTTTAATCACTTAAACATTATTTTTAAGTACAAATATATATATGTATAAAGAAAAAATAGAAAATTACCATCATGAAAATAAATAAGTTTGGAACTGAAAATAAAAATAAACAGGATAGATGTTTAAACTCGTCAAAAAAAAAAAAAAAAAAAAAAACAAAATATAATCATGATTATTAATTATTGTTTTAGTAGGTTTTTCATTGACATACATTTAAATAACACCACAAATTCAAACAAATCCGAAATGCTTAGTTTTTATAGCAATCAAAAGCTTATGTCTAAGTATGGTACGGCTACTGTAAAGTGGTATGTACAATCTGGAAATACATGTGTTAGCAGTAGGTAAATGTGAATCATCAGCTGGGCGCATGGTTACACTGGGCATTGGTTGAAATCCTTCTTCAGATGCTGGCAGTGCTGGTGATCCTGTCCAGAAATATACCTAAAAATACATTTTAATTAAATACTACTGGTATAAATCAGTCACCATTTCTGTAGTTTTCAACACACTCATGCAGGATTAATATTTATCACTTATTTTTGACTTTATTTAATAATTTAATTTATATATAATTAATATTATTTATTATAAAAAAACAAAACTTGAAAGCATATTTTTGAAAGATAAATTTAATATCATTTGTTTTAATTCTGATAGGTAAAAAATATCAAGTCATGATTAAAATAATAAAATGACATAAACATATGATCATATAGAGTATACAAGTAAATTTATGTATTAAATTACATTTTTACCCAATATGAATGGATATCATATAAATATATTAATTAAGCTTACCAAATCCTGTCTTTCAGAGGGAGTCATTTTGTCAACAATAGACCACAGCCAACGTTTAAACTTTATTTGACGATCACTAGTAGCAAGACCAGACTCATCATTGAAACTCGTATATGAGATCAGTAATGGTACATTAATATCACCAACACCATTTAATAACAATCTTAAATCTTCAGCAGTTAAGCCATCTAATGAACTTTCAGGAATTACATCAAATACTCCAGATCTCAACGCCTAAGAAATGAACAAATATTTGACATTTTAATTATCCATTTATTTATAAATAATATCTTAAACTTACAAAAAATGCTTTGTGTTGAGTTTTAAACATTCTATACTCAGCATATCTTCTAACATAATCATAAACATTGTTTGGCGTCACTTCAATATCAACACCACAACTAACCAATTCCACACTACCACCACCTTCTTCATGACTCAAATCAATACTAAAACATTAAATTTAATAAATCATTAATATGTTTAATACTGACATTTATTACAAAATGTTATATACCTGAAATTCAAATCTAATGTTGAAAATAATGATTCTTTATCTTTTGACTCAGCATCTAACACAAGTTGTCGAAGACTTTCATACATAACTGGGTCAAAAAATGCTAGATCGTGGAATCTAATAGATCTACCAAGAATTACTTTAAGAACATGGCGATTAAAATACATTGGACACAATTCATTTTGTAAAAGACATAATCCAATCAGCCTAAATAAAACAAAATACAAAATAAATGGACAAATTAATTTATTACTAAAAATTAATAAATGGACAAGTACATAAAACTAATATATATAAAATTTACCTTCCAGTATTTCTAAATGCATTCAGACGTTCATACGAAGCTTTGCCTTGTCGTGGCGAGTAAAATCCTTGTTTACCAGGACAATAAAATAATGGTGTGTTATCATCTAAATTTTCTTCAGTCACATTTTCTTCTGCATTATTTTCTTTTGTAGGTGGAACAGATTTAGAACCATGTTGTTCAGATAAACTTAAAAATAAGTCAACATCCTCTGAAATAAAATAATTTATGACTAATTTTCTTAGTAAAATAAATAATTACATTAAAAATATATATATACCAAGAAGACTATCGGCAGGTGGTAATGGATGAGCAACATCTACAAGTGCTGACATTTCAACAGTTTGCATTAATAATGCAATAGCTTCATTTACACGCATTCTCAAAGCTTCTTCAGAAGCTAATAAAGTTAAAAGTTGAGCAGGTGATAACTCTAATAGCATTCCTGTTATTTTGCTAGCTAAACTTGGTCTTATTTGGACAACCTATGAATTAATTAATGATATTAATTTGAAATTTTTTATTATCAACAAAATTAGGTATTTAAAATTAAATACCTTTGGATATAGACGTTCACCAAGTTGTTGTTGATGAGGAGTAAGATGACCATTAGGATTTGCTTCAGATGATCCAGAATTAGGAACAAATGAACGAGCATCTACAGACAATGTACGGCGTTGTTCACGGTCATTACGCTCTGACCGTCTTGATGGAACACGTGGCGATAATGGACCAGTATGTCTTATTCGAGGAGATTCATTACGCTCACGATTTCTTAAACGTTGAAGAACAGTATATTGGGAGTATCTGCCACCAACTTGTACAGATTCAAGGTTGGGCAATTTTTCACTAGATAGAAGAGCCTAAATAATAATAGACTATTATTTCATTGAAGTTCTAAATAAATACAATTATTTTTATTTTTACCTCAGCTAAGGCAGTATAGAATGATCTGGCAACACCTGAACCTTCTCCAGGTTCATCTTTAAATGTTACTTTTACTCTATTCACTGCTAAACATGGATGTGTACTAGATGTTCTACGGTGATAAGAATTATATTGATTGTTAAGTTCTTTAAATGTCATAAGTATCAACTGACTACGATCACGTTCCAACTGTTGACAATTGTAAAGTTTTATTTAAGATTTAAAAATAAACCATTAACTTTTATTATATTGATAAAATGTATCAATCAATAAACTATTTAATACAATATATTTACTTTTGATAATGTTAAATCTCTATTTTGTTGATTTCTCAATTTCTCCATATCTCTACGGAATTTTGCTTCTTTAACTGGAAAACCGCCAAGTTCAGACACAACTGATCCAGGTTCCAAACCTACATCTTCCATAAATACACGGCCAAAAAGATCTAGTGTCAAACGCCAACGACCTAACAAGAGATCATGAGATACACTCTCTCCTAAACGACTTCCCCTTAAAATTAAAATAAATGTTTTAATTATAATGTATTATTATAAATAATATGTAATAGTATATTTTATCTTACTTGTTCATTGGTTTTATAGAATCATTATTTGGATTAGAATTATGGCTATCCTCATTAACATCAATATTGGGTTTTATTTGGGTCGCACTTGATGGCTAAATAAAGAAAACATATGCTATGAATTGGTATTATCTTTATCTAAATTAATTGATTCTAAACACTATTGCCAAATTTAATAATATATGAAATGTTTAGAGAGTTTATCAAAGCCTTTTTATAAAATATTGTATAATCAAAAAGAATAAGATAAAAAATTTTTAGTTATTGATTTTCTATCCAAAGCAACGTTATTAACAGAAAATTTTTTACAATAAGGTTATGGACATGCTTTCCAAAAAAATTATTCCTCTTTAAATTTGGTATCAGATATCATATATAAGAATTCTAAATATGCCTGTTCTAACATGAAACATATCAGTTTAATATGACCTATATTGAATTTGATCAGTCAAGATTTTATACTGCATATTATCAAAATGTTTATTCTTAAGGTGTATTTGAGGGTTGTATTTCTGAAATATTTGTACTATAAAAAAACTATTTTTATATATTGATGACTATATATATATTAAAAATATTGGTTCAAATAGGCTTTCGTCATGATTTATCTTGGAGTCTATGTGAAATTGAAAACACTGGTTGTTTTTATCTCAACATTATTTCACACAATATGAACAAATAAATGATTTCTATAATTCTAATAATTATTTTACGTAGTAAAATTAAAATACATATGAAAGCATGTTTGTATAGGTTATTTTTGCCCAAATTCGATAATGTGTAGGTCAAATTTTAGACAAAGTGTTTTTTTTTCTTTAAAAATATCAATAATAATGTATTTTATATTTTAGAATGTTTAAAATCATATATTATAAATTAATTTTTTTTGCAATATTATTTATTACTCATAAATATGACTTGGGCTACATAGTCCATTTGATCAATTTTTACTTACAGTATTTACTGAAGTTGATGGAATTCCAGAAGTACCTATTGATGGAGCTCTTACAATTACACTCTTAAGCACAGGCGATGATGTAGTATCAGAAGAAAACATACTTGGAGGAGCTACGATTAGGTCTTGATCTTTTTTTGATGTTTCAGCTGGTACTGGTACTGCTGGAATTAATTGGGGTTAATTATAATTAACGGGGTTAATAATTAATATTTTTTATTCTACTTACAATCCGGAATTGGTTGTGAAGTGTCAGATTCATCACCAAGACCATATAAATCAGCAATTTCATTTATCTTTTCTACTACTTTTGCTTTAATAGAAAGGTCTTCTGGCTCAGTATCATGTCCTAAAATAATAATTAAACATTAATAGTATTGATATATGTGTATATATGTGTAGAATGCACACTAGCACACTAAACTGTTGCAAGCTGTCATCTTGCCATACAAAAATTAATTCTGAATTATAATTATTAATATAATATGCTAATTAGATGTAATGTGTTTAGAAATAATTTAATTATATTATGATTTAGCTAGTAATATATTTTTGATTTGTTATAACAAGATGAAAGCAAGCCCAGATATACTAGTTCTTCTCTTAACACAGTGAAGTCCGCAACAAAATGTTTTTATCCGTCATCAGAAAAAAAACATAAAATGCATATGATACATAGGTGAAAAATCATATAAAAATATTGTTTCTGAATATAAGTATTAAAAAAAAAATTATTATTTAAGACTTAAAATTTTAAATTGAATACAGTATTTGAAACTCCAACACTTGAGATAACATAAACGTGTCAGCGGACATCAACATGTTAAAACATTTATATATATAAATATATAAATATATATACATACATACAAATGTTTCTTCTTTAATACATGTAAACATGCATTCCATTAAAAAAATTTAATTACTTCTAATTATTAAATGAATTATACTATGTAATCACAGAACCAATTATCACTGATAATTTAATGAAACAAAACGTAAAATTATATTAATTTTAATTAAAATTCCAAGTCGATATATTTATAAGTATTTTTTTTTTTTTTTTATTAACATTTGATTTGTAAATGTTGAACATAAATGGAACTGATATAGTTTTGCTTTGAGCATAAAGTATTAAATTGCTAGATATAATTTACCTAATAAAAAAAAATTAGATATATTTGAGTAAATATGTTTCCTAATCTCATCATTGAATTTCAATAGAAAAGCCAAAATACTAAAAAGCAAGCCACACCATATTATATACAATAAAAAAATTACAAATTACTACTTATAAACTATCAAAAATAACTGGATGCTGTGTTACATAATAGAATAAAACTCTACTCTATTCTACCAACTTTTTCTTTCATGTTCTTTGGGTAATTGTTCATTTCCATTATCGCTACGACCGGATAAACTAAGCCTTGATGGCAGACCTTCCAATGATCCATCTAAAGGTGCTACAAAATGGATCATGTATTTAAATAATAAATATTTATTCTTCACCAATATAACTTATGACATTTATGATAATATAATGTGCAAAATTGTTAAATACCTGAAAGTTTTGGAGAGCCAAACATATCTTCTTTACGTGCATTCGGTTGTAGTAAATGTGGTTGATCAGCCAAAGGCATGGCTTGAGTCATAGGCGTTTCAAAGGGATCTGGTGGTGGACATCCTAAACACAAAGTAGAATCTGACCTTTGGAAAAATGCATGTCGCCGTCCTCTGTTTAAAGAATCAACATCTACAAATCTAGGACTTTGAGACAGATTAATTGATTGAACTGGAATTTCTTCATCATTTTCTTCGTTATCATTTTCGTCCTGTAAAACATTTTCATTAATTTAGATTTCTAGATTATTTTCATGAAAACATACTTAAAATTAACATAAAACAAATTTGTTAGTAGTTCATGGAAAACAATCTGTAGATAATTAAACTTATGAAAAATTATAAGTAATATAGAATATGAAAATTGCTAAAATTTGAACTTTGTTAATCTAGTCATAATATAAACATACATACAGATTTAATTAAGGAACAATAGCAAACTAGATATCTAATAATATTTAATAATCTAAAATTGGAATCAGCTAAACTATAATTTAATAAATTAGATTTAAAATTTAAATTAATATTTTTTTCACTTACTTGATCTATGATCCAAGGTTCTGTTTCAACTGATTCAGACATAATAGGTGGAGTTAATGCCTGACAATTAACAGCAGCAGTGTCAGCTCGCATATAATAAACTAAAGCATCCAAGACATAAGCGACATGTTTTAAAGAAGAAACATCCAATACTGGTAAGGAATCTCCATGTTCATTACTATGAGCTCTCATTAAAGATAAACAGTAAGAGATAAATTCACGCCGAGGTTCAACTGCTTGATTGTTATTAGTACTTGAACCTAAATATAGAAATATTTTTATAATATAAAAGTTAATTAACTATAAAAATACTTTGAAAGTTACCTATCCCAGAAGACGTGGTAGGTATTGTATTAGTAGTATTAGTGGTTAAATGTAAAGGGTGTCTTGGATGTTGTGGATCAGATGATTGAGTAAGTGAAGCACCAAAACGAAGTTGAGCTTCAGTTGAATCCATAATTGCCATCAACCAATCCCAGGTAGGTTTAAGTGACTTTTCAATAATTATCTTAATACAAATTATGTGACAAAAGTCATAAGTATACGTAAAAACCAAAATCATATTTTAAAAATATTACCTGCAAATTGTAAGTATCTTGTATTGATGTGCGCACTGGTATTGGTATTGATGGTGGATCATTAATTGATGTGACTAATAAATCAGCAATTTGTCGTATAACTACTGCAAATGCTCTAGCTAAACTAGAAGATGTAGTTGCCATAGTAATTGAATCGCCAAGACCAGCTGCTGCAGTAGCAGCAACTGCAGCAGCAGCAGCTTGAGCTGCAGTAGTACTTCCATTGCCAGAATTATTGGTACTATTACTAACTGCAGCAACAGCAGACCGTCTTAATGATGAAGGATCAATGAAAACTAATGAATTACCAGAGGCAACTCTAAACCCTAAAAATTAATAAACGATTGATACAATTATTAGGTAAATATGAAAAAAAGTACCTTTAAATAAAAATGTAAATGAACTCGATTTTTTCCTGTAAAATAAACTGAAATAGCTATTTTGTTTCTTAAAGGTAGGTACATCTGCTGAACAGAAAAAGGGAATTTCTATACTTCTACACCAGTTAAAATCATGTTTGTCAGGCAGTGAGTGGAACAAATGAAGTGAATAACTAAGCAAGATGTTCCCTTTTTCTCCTCAACAGATATACCTACATTTAAAAAACAAAATGGCTATTTCAGTTTTTTACAGGAAAAATCGAGTTATGGCTGTGTTAATAGTTATGGGAATAAATGAAAAAAAGATGAACAATGTAAAACAAGTAGTAAAATACATTCCTGGACACAAAAGGGGCCTTTATACAAACACTTTATTGTAGAATATAAAAAAAAATGGGAAGATCAATAAAAAAAACTATATTATTAAGTATATCATTTACATTTATAAGAATAAATTTCTATTACAAATATTTTTTATATATTTATTAATCATTTTAACCTTACCAATGTAACATGCAATAAAAGAGAAATAAGAATTTTTTAAATAGTAAGTGGAAAAAGGAAATACCTTTTTAAAAAATTAAAAATAAAATGGGTTTAAGAAAAAAAAAATACAGATACACACATATAAGGTTTTTACCTATATATATATATACCATATATACCTATAATATAAATTATTTTTTATGTAAGGTTTTTTTCATATGTTTACCAGAAACATTTTTAAAATCTTTTTTAATTTAGTTAAATTAATTAAAAAGTCAATGAAGTTGGTTACTTTTTTTAAATTAATTAATTAATTAAAATGTTATTCACCTTTTCTATTCAGTGGTTCAAATGATCCAATATCATAATATAAAACTATATTTTATATAGTTTGAGAAAATACATAATTATGAATTCTGACATAGAAAAAATCAACTAAACTACATTTATGAAAGATTCAACTAGTTTCTAAAAATAAATATCTACCTGTTGTTGTTCGTGTAGCAGGATCACGATTTCTAATTGCCCATTGCATAGATTGTGGTGCTAAATTAGTTCTATGTCCTTGTCCAGAAGTTGTACTGTGAAATAAATATTTATTTTTGTTATTTACACCAAATTTAAAAATATGTAAATTAAATCATACGCTCTTCTTTCTAATTGATCCTCAGACACAAGAAATTCTTCAGTATCCAATTCATCAGTTTCTCCAGCTTCTGATTCTTCGCCATCTTCTTGTTGAGTGGATTCTCCGGATTCATCATCAGTATCAGAGCCGGCAGTAGCTCCTGTCTGAACACTTCGCTGACCACCGCCATCTTGATTACTTTGATCAGAATCTGAATCTGTTTCAACCAACATATCTTCTGTGTCAGATTCTGGATCAACTGGACCTTGCTGATTTGTAACTGAAATACTACTTTGTTCTAAATCAGCTCGATTATCAAGTCCACTTCCCATTACATCCTCTGTATCACTACCTTCACCATCATTATCTAAGAAAAAAAAATTATAACATAATGTGTATAATATATTTAGCTTGGTGCAAGAAGACAATATAAAAATAAATAATTTTGGATAGGATGAATAAATAAGATTATAATTAATACATTAAAATAGAAATATATATATATATATATATAATATGTTGTTATGTTATTAAAATTGGTAATTTAACACAAAAACCATAAATAAAGTCGTCCAGAAATAAATAGTTATATTATTATCATTTTAAATTTGAAAACAAAGATAAATCATTGCATTCAAAAGAGAATTTTAAACAAAATTCCATATAATTTTGTAGGACAATTTTAGCTGTTATTTTTGTAATTTTTTTACATTTATAAAATATTATCCTTACAATACATTTCTACATTTAGGTTGTATAGAAATTCTAATAAAACAAATGCAATAATGTCCAATATAATACCCAGCTCAAATACAAATTATATAATAAAATAATAATAGCATACTGTCAGCCATTTCATCTTCTAATTCGATATCAATTGGCGGTTGATCATTTCGGGACTGTCCACGAACATTAGTACCTTCTATTTGATCAGAAGAATTCATAGTATTTGGAGCCATTGGTTCAACAAAAAATATCTCTTCATAACTCTAAAAAATACAAAAATATTTTCATTTTTAAACGCTAAGATATAATTGTCATTTCTTATTTATACATTTTCTTTCAGATTAAAATTATCATAATATATGCATATTATTGCTGTAAAGTTGTAATTTGTTATGATAACCTGGGTTTTTAATGCATACTATCATAGGAAATATATAAAATACAATTTAAAATTGGTTATTTGTCAACCACTTTTTATTGTGTAATTTTAAAGTAAAAACACCTATTATTAAATCAATAAAAGATTATAAACTTTATTTCGGTTTTAAATTAATTAATTGAAAAAAAAGTTATTATAGTTTTAAAAAGTTAATATTATTATAAAATATTAAAACTTTTTTTGAAGTAATAAATTAAAAATCCTTAATGATATTTACTCCAAAATTTTGTCTTCTATCAATTTGATAATAGGTATTTTAACTCCAAAATTATTTTATGAATGTTTTAACGGGTTTGCGTAAACATATTTTTATCGCTGAAAATAATTTGTCCTTTTAAGCTATTTTCCATCGGATCCACCTATTGCATAACCTCAGGATATTATTCTGCCATGGTTAAGCCATTAAGCAGTAATTCCAATTTTTTCAAAATTGAGATTGTGGTATTTAATTTAGAATCTATTTATCTTGTTAGTCCTAAAAACATTATTTTAAATCTTTTAAAATATATTAAAACAAGGCAACAAATACAAAAATTGTCTATAATCAGAAGCAAACAAACAGTAATTTCAAATAAAACAGCAAGTGACATGCAATTGTATGGAATTACTTTTTTTTATAACTTTCTATATTATGTAATTCTGACCTAACCAATTTGAAAATACCAAATATTAAGTTTTTCTGAGCTCATTTAAGTTGAATTATTTGTTTAAAATGAGATTCTTGAACTTTTATATTTTTGGAGTTTATGCATAGTAGCAGTAATAAAATATGATTTAAATTGATTAGGGGATAAAAAGTAACAACTAAAGTCAAACAATTAACTAGTTTAACCATGTCAATAAATTGTAAGGATACGAGGTGTTACAAGGTTTCTAATCTTCATATAGAAACCAATTAAATTTTGAATACAAATATTTAAATTATTAATTTATTATATAGGCCAATATAATATTTTACTGTTATATTGTTGTATGCATATTAGTTGAATTATTTCTTATTATATTGGTTTATATATAAACCCATCCCGGTTGATTATATATTATTGTCATTCTAAAAACAGGAATTTGAAATATCAATATTCTCTATGTATAAATGTTGCAATATCTTCGAATCAATGAATCATGGTAGACATTGATAAAAAAAAAAGGTATTAAAAATCAAAATATATATTAACGGAGATATTAAATATATATCTAATATATATATATATATATTTATTTTATCAATTAAAATAAAAAAAATAAAAATTTATATTTATCAATATTAAGACATAATAATGTTGATTAAATATCAAAAAAATATGAACAATATCTATAAGAGCTTTAAATTTGAAAAAAATAAAAATCCAATATAAAATATTTTTTTATGAAGTTCATGACATTACCTGTTGATCAGGATTATTATTGGACAAAGTAAATGGAGCAGTGGGTCTTGCAACTCCAAGACGAACTGGTGCAATTAAGCTTTCAGCTGTTTCACATAATTCTTCTACAGAAAGTTTCATCATTGATTGAAATATACGCCTGGCACGAGCAAATGGTGATGATAAATTTCCAAGCCTGAGTAAAAACAATTAAAAATAATATTACACTAAAAAAATACTAAAGAAGTACACAAAATAATTTACTTACATTCGTCGTTTATTATTTTGAGGAGCTAATTCAACACTATAAACAACAAACACACGTATAACAGATCTAATAAAACGACGAGCAATATTGTTTACTTCAACTGAATTAGCCAATGGATTATGGAGTTCCTTAACAATTGTTGTGACTAATGCATCAACCATCTAAAAATATAAACAAATTTTTATTACCATTTTTTTTAAAAATTAATTTTGACTTCAAATTACTAAAAATGCATTCGTCAGTACTTCAGCATTGCATTTAAAAAGTAAACAATGCATAAACTTGTCTAAGAATGTGGTACCCGTCTGATTTTTTAGATAGGGTTGGTCACTTAATTTATGTTCAGAATCACTTTTAACTCCAGACATTATCATGGATTTAACAGCAGGCCAATCATTAAGTAATCTTTCTAATGCTTTACGACTAAATCTGGGCGGTTCTAAATCATGATCTGGCATATCCAATTCTACAATAAAAAAAAGTAAATGTTTTTGTTGAAATCCAACATTAGGTTTAATTCAAATATTACCAATATCTGATGAAGGTGTTTTTCGAGAAGCAGCGCGTTGTCTCGATGATCTATTATATTGACGTTGTTCATTAGATTGGCGACCAACAGTTTGCACCAAAAATAGTAAAATACTCTCTCCTCTAAAATGTAAAAAAATTAAAACATGTAAAGGTAATACTTGTTAGGTACCTATTAACAATGGCGTATTTTGAACGAGATTATAGGGGGGTCAAAGATATTAGGGACCTCACTTCGGTATTGACAATACTCACCAATTCTTTTCATTGAAATAACTTCAGGGGAAGAGGGTACTTCCATTGTTTATTGAACAATCAAAAACAAAATATTTACAGAATAGAAATAACTGTAACTACAAATGATAAATAATATAATAACAAGTTGGTTAGCAAGGCTCAATGATACTGCCTTTGCAACCTGGTTAATCCACCCAACTGGACAATGCGTACAAGATCTCTGAAGGTCTTTATATGAAGATAAAAAAGGTGAATAAAATATGAGTGTTAGTATGTACCGAATTCCATCTTTGCCAAATTTAATCATTAAGGCATAATCTATATTTTAACATAAGTGATTTTGGATTAAACACTTTATTATTGTTATATACATTTGGTAAATTGTAAAATTGATTGTCCTATTTAATTCCGTTTCTAATTATACCAAATCATATATGAATTTTTTTCAGAAAAATGTTAATCTTTTATTTTATATAAAACTGTAGTGGATAACCAGTTGTAAGATTATGTTAGTTGATTTTTTTTTTTGTCTAGAGATGTGAAATGTCTTTTTTCGTTATAGAGACACACGCATGTAACAATGTAGAATTCATTCAATAAAGAGTATTAAGTTATTTAATAATTGTGTAATGTCAATTTAAAACATCACAAAAACTAAACTGGTGTTTCTTAGAAAATGTATTTTCTAAAACATGATTATATAAAAAAAAAATATATATATATATATATAAAAGCTGTTTATATTAATACTCATAATAGATATAAAAAATATTAAGGGTATATGTAACAATAAATTTGACAAACCAAGATTTTCAAGTTGTGAAGGCGAGGAATTGTCTAGATATAAAGGAAACTTGTCCAAATTACTCCATTGTTATATAACTACATAAAACTTAAATCATACCTTGAATTGTAGTGAGTCACTAAATCAGTTTCATTTATTAATCTGTTAAGTAACTGATATCTAAATGTTTGATGGCCTTGCACTAGAGCTTTACAACGACACTTTTCCCAACAATCACAATATGCAGTAGGAGATGTTCTTTTTAATTTACAATCATGACCTCGATGACAAACACGAGCACACTCTGTACAGCAGCACAATGATCCAGTTAAGCCACATGTACGACATTCAAATATATCCTAGTTTCAAAATAGTAAAAAAAAATTAATAATTTCACTAAAATACAAAATTATAATGTTACTATACTATTATTTTAATAAATAAATTACAATAGTTCCAGATTATTGGAAAATGCATATTATGGATATGCCCCAATTTGTCATTTAGTATGTTTTGGTTTAAAATAAATTCAGAAATTTTAAAATGAAAATAATTTTGAATTCCAAGGGGATAAAATGAATAAAGTGTATATCAAAGAGTATGTTCAAAATACAATGAAAAATTAAATATTAAAAAAAAATAATTTTATGTATAAAATTATGTATATAATGAAACAATTGATTTTAATCCTTATTAATATATGTACTACCTATCCAATGAGGTTAGGTAATTTTGATTTTAAATTAAATTGCTACCTGATTAATATGTTCAGCTCCAGTCCAAGTAAAACTGCATGTATCATTGCAGCAGAGTACATGCAATGGACTGTAATCTGGATTCGATCCAGTAGGATAAACCATTGAAGTTAAAACTTCTTTGGCTTTCACAATTTTTTCTTTATTACTTTCAATATACATTGATCGATCCGTATACCACATATGTGACTTATAAAGTGATGTTATTGATATAGTTGGTGGAGGAGGTGGCATAGTAAAAAATCCTAAAATAGAAATAATAAATGTATTTTTATTGCTTATATTTTATTATTATTATTAATTAACAAATAATATATAGTACCTAGATATAATATTTAATTTTAAAATTTTTAACAATAACTAACCTTTAGAAAAGTCATTTGATTGCTGTTGTGGTAATCCAGATGAAGGTGACCATGGATGAGGTAATTCAAAGTTTCCAATTACTGAATTCTTAAATAGAGCCACTGGTTGAGTACTTATTTCTGGAGTAACTTTGCTACTAGTGGGAGTGGAACATGTTCCAGCAACTGAAGATCTCCAAGCACTCATTACATTTTTAATTGCATGTTCTTGTTCAGTAGCTGAAGTACCTTGCATTTCACATACAATTGGGGGTGCAACCACTTTTGCAACAACACGATGAATAGTATCAAGTAAAGTAATAGCAGCAGGGTATGCTCTAACAGTCACAGCTAACATAAATGGAGTCAAACCTTGAGCATCTCTATAAACAAAGTAAAAATATTTAACTTTAAAAAAAAAATACTTAAACTTTTGTATATAATAAAAAAACAACTAGTGTAAAATGATTTTTATTAACTAAAATAAAAATAATGCCTTATTATTAAATATTACAACAAATTTAGTTTAATTATTATTTTATACTTTTATATCCATACTGTCTATATTTACAAAAAATAAAGAACTAGGTAATCAATTAATTAATAAATGTAAACTATAATTAATAAATAATAGTTTTTTTAAGGTATAAGTTATAAGCTGGGAATACGGAAAGATTTTTCTAAATGTGTACCCGGGACTTATTCTAATTATGATCCCATATACTTATTTGTTATCACAACAAAAAATTGTACATTTGTTTAAAAAAAAAAATTGGGGGACCACCAAAAATAAATTCTATATTGGTAATATTCATAATCAAATTACAATATAATGTGACATACTTGGCAGTTAATAGATCCAATAGATATGGTGAAAATACATTTGATTCACAAAGCAGTCGTAAAATAGCCAAAGCATTATTGCGTCTTTCAGTTGTTGGATTAATAACTGGAGTCGATTGAATAGTTTCTTCTTCATTTTGTAAAACACCTGTTGATTGAGTAGTTGCATTAACTGGTTCATGCCAATGCTGTTCAGGAACTGTACCCGGTGGTGGTGCATCTTCACTCATTTCCATTGGTTCAGAATCTGAAGAGTTATTTGTGGCACCTAATAAATAATTTGAAATATTATAAGTATATGTAATATTATTATTAGTTAAATATATTATGACATACTAGATCTAACAGCAGCTGAAGCTCGTCTCATCATTTCTCTTAAACTAAATGATGATCGGACACCAAATGCTTTCTGTATTACATTCAAAGTATCTACATTAGGATTTGATTGATTTGGTAGATTATCACCATCTAAAAAATATAATTTTAAACTAATGTGTTTTAATATATTAATATTTCTAATTGATAATATAGATGATATTACCTTCCAATTCTTTATTTGAAATTGGAGCACAAACTGAAACACAAGCATGTAAAAGATTACGATTTCCATCACATCGCTCTGCTAAAATTTGAGATAAAAGATCTCCATCTAAAAAAATAAAAATATATCTATAAATAAAGTCCACTCCATATTAAATTAATACAAACATATATAAATAATAAATACCATTTTCAACAGACAACTGTTGAACCAACATTTTAACAGACTCAAGATTTGACTTTAATATCCGGGACATAAGTATTTGCTGTTCAACATCTAAAACTATGATAGCAGCAACAGCTTTTGCATGAGGAGAAGTAACAGTATATGAACCAATACCAATACATCTTACAGGTCCTAAATCTAACCACTGAGGTTCTCTCATAGAATCAGTACTATCTTTAGCCAATGGGTATATAGTTCGATTGCCATCACGTAAAATACATATATTATCTTTGCTCTAAAATTAAAATTTGAAACATAAAAAAAAATACAATTTCAACATATTTTAAATAAAACAAATACTTACTTCAGCAGTACAATGAATCTGCATATTATCAGGACTCAGTCCTATTAAAGCACTAGCATCGACTGGAAATGGGCTGTCTTGCTCTATTTTTCCACTAGTTATATTAAACTTAATATAGCTAATTTTAGAACCATTTTTTACAATAGCATGTACACCTTAAAATAAAATGAAAATTACTACAAATTTAATTACATTTATAAAATAATATAACTAACCTTGACTATCAATAGTTAATGTAAGAATTTGATTTCCATTATCAGTAGGAATATTTATTCTTCTTGGTGTTCTCTGAAAACAATCTGGTACTTTACTGGCAACAGCTACTTTACATACCTAAATATTTATATGAATATTAGAAATTTAATTTAATAATTTATTTTATTTATTAATAGAAACGGAACAAGCCGAAAAAACAAGTTTAATAATATATACAAAATAATGAAAACATGCAATTAATAGAAGTTTGAATATAAAAATACTTTTTTAAAAACAAAATGAGGGGTCACTATTTGCTATTTGCATGAGACGGACTAAAGGAGAATTTTGAAGGAAATTAGAAGAGCAGGGATTATAAAAAGGGACAGAGAAGTGAGTGGTATGAGAAGGAAATCTGAAATTAATAAGGGATAAGAGTAGGAGAATCAATTTTTGAAGAGAGTAGATTAGTTATAAAAGGCAAATTAACAAATTATTGTTAATTAGTTGTAATACTAACTTGTAGATCGTCTTTCTTCATTAATCTAACTTCATGTTGGTCCAATATTTTTATTATATTTGTGACAACATCATCATTTGCAGGTACTGTAGGATCTTTATCTTTAGGAAATATTCCAGACACATCTTTAGATATACACGGGAATTTTACTGCCGCATATGAACCATCAACATGAACAACACGTCCTACAAAACAATTTTTATAATAAATACCCAAAAATTAAAAGTATTATTTTTAGACATACCTATAGGCAAACTCTTTTGATCTTCAACAAATACAACATCTTTTAATGGCCAATCTTCTTCAATATTTTTATCATCTTCAAGTCCTTTCATTGTTACTCGTTTGATTCTTTCTGAAAATAATTATAATAAATTAAAAATTAATAATATTTAACATATTCAGGAAGATATTTTTTTTTTATAAAACTTTTATTACTGCATTTTTACAAAATAACAAAAAGAGGTGGTAGGTAGTCACAATAATTTATTGAAGTTGATTATATTTCATCGAAGTTAAATATTACTTACTTGAACTTTGAACAGTGCTTCCTGTATCACTGCAAGTACTTGATGCTGGAGAAGGAGGTGGGGGCATATCAATTCTATCAGCAGTCTCTTTACTTTTTTCAATGGGTGTGCTTGTCTTGGAAGAACTACTGTTAATATTTTGAGACTGAAATATCTGAGGTGGAGTCAAAATTTGGAATCGACAAACATCTGCATAAGTCCATGCAGAATTTAATAATTGGCCTATTTTAGGTTCACCACCATACAAAGTTATACCTATATAAAAATATAAATTTAATAATATGATTGAAATGAAAATTGAAAATACAAACATACCAATAGCTCCTGGTTGATAAAGTGGACTATTTTTCATACAAACTTGACTACCAACTATAATATCAGAATTTAAATTGTTTGTTTTTTGTTTTCTAGCCTTAGTACGGTATTTATCCCAAATTTTACGTCTTTGATTAAATGGTAGTACTCCCCTGTTTGAATTTATATAAATAAAAAGTTTATATATAAATAATTTAAAATCAGTAAATCAATTTAATACATACCACCAATACAGTGCACCACTTTCCAAACGGGCTAGAGTATAAAGTGGACAAGTATGGATAGAAACAATATGATCAACTACAAATTCAGAATATAATTGAGCTGGATGTTCAAGTTTAGCAGCAGTAGCAGCATGAGTAAGACTCTCATCCATCCATGTTGCTACTTTGTTTGATTCTGTTACGACAGAAACTCGTATAATAGTACCAGAGAGAAGAATAACTTTTTCATTTGTTAAACCGAGAGCGTTAGTTTTTGGATGGTGTACATTATTCTGAAAAATATGTAATTAGTATAAAATATAAACACATCATATCTATACCTACATCTAAAGTCTTATAAGGATCAGCATCCTCCCATTTCCATTGAAAAAGTTGTCCTTCAGATGAGAGAGCAATTAATTCTGAATGAATGGCAGCAATTTGTATGAACTTCACATTTGGTTCTGGCCAGTACTCTGCGTCATTAGACAACCATAAAGGATTACCAGTATTATTATCTTTTTTTTTAGAGTCTGCGGAAAATTCAAAAGTTCCAACGTTAGAGTCCTTCTTTTTAGAGTCTACAAAAAATACATAAATTATAATAAATAAATAAAATCATATTTTTATAAATTTAATCACCTGTGTCTTTATCCCATGCCGAATCACGTAGAGCTCCTTCTAGCCACTGTTGTTGTCTTTGCCGATGTTGTTGTTGTCCATAGCAATGGCGATCTCTCCATCTAGTAAAACTGTCACGATCACTACCACCTGAACTACGATCACCAGAAGTACCATCATTAGCACTATTGCTTACACGATCACGATCAACCAACCTTCTAGCACCGCTCCTACGAAATGTCAACACGGGTCTAAAATCAATGTAGATAATCTATAAAGCTAAATAAAATGCAATACAATATATCACATTTACCGTCTAGATGAAGAATATGAAAACATATCTTCAGAGAAAATTGCATCAGCATCAATAATAACAGAATGGTCTGAATGAAAGCCTCCACCATCTAATAATGACATTAAGTCCTCAGGAACATAACCGTCTCCACCATGTCCACCTCCAACTTCATCACCTCCTTCACCATCACCCTCTTCATCATCACGGGATAACAGATTGTTAACGGCCAAATTCACATCCAAATTTGTTCGCTGAAGTTCACGTATTATTAAATTTCTACTTTTGCCTTGCAATACAACTTGTGCTTGAGCTACAAGTTCTTCTGGTACAAATTGTGCTGGCATAACTGGACGGCCACTCGATGAACTACTACTCATTATCACACCACTACCAGATGATCTAAATTAATTAATTCTTTATATAATTAGGTACACTGAAAATTATATTAATATAGAAATTTTTACCTTGATGTACCACGGAATGTTCCCGATCTCATAATACGAGCTCTTCTAGTGAGATGGCGAGTGGCAGAATTCAAATTTCCACCACCTCCACCACCACCTCCTCCTCCTCCTCCACCTCCTCCTCCTCCTCCACTACCACTGGATTTGGAAGGTAGCTTATTTGTATCTCCAGTAGTTCTGGATAAATCCAGTCTTTCAGCAAGTACTGTAAATGGAATTCGTGCAACTCGGCCATCTTCAAATAAAAGACCAATATGATAGGGTCCAACAACGATTTGTTTGATTGGATACTTTATATTAGACAACACAGAATAAGATGCTGTATTGCCTGAATTATTTCTATTCAAACGTTCTGAAACTTCTTTAAATCTAAAAATAATACAAATAATTTTATTTATTAAAATTATTAGAATAAAATACTTAAGTTAATTTTGGTACTAATACGACTTGTAAATCATTAGGATTTAGAAACTTAAAATACCTACCTCAATATCTACATAGAACAATTTAATGTTTGCAAATTATAATTTTTTTACCTAGGTATAGTAGTCGAAAAAAAACTTTGTTAATTTTAAATTAAAAGTTCAAACAAGTAATGATTTTTAGAAATATGTGTCTTATAAAGTGTCCTACAGTACCAGCAGTGCAAAATCGGCATTTATCAGTACCTAGTTGTATCCTAAACTCCGTTACTGACTTAGGTTACATATTTATACAATTTTACAACTCTATTATTATACCTGCATTACTTGTGAAGATACCTTGATATTTTATTTATATTGTTTCTTCATAGATTGAAAACATATACTATTAATAGTACTGGGTTATTATAGCTGTATTACAAAATATATTTTTATATAAATAATATATAAAATATTTTTTTACCTATCTATCCTAAAAACATTTTTCAAGTTTTCAAGTTCATTAATAATTATTAATTTAAGTAGTCCATTGAAAAAATATAGGTAGGTGGTGTTAGGATTTTTGGATATGCAAGTGTCGAATCTCCTAACTTCACTTAAAAAATATAACAGAGGCAATCTATACTGACAAAAAAAAGTATTTGATACAACAAATATTGATATTTTAATTAACAAACTTGTTTTCAAAACTAGAGCGCAAGAAAAAAATTTTACCTTTCATTCCAATATGAACCCCCCACTTGGTGGCTTCTTTTCCTTATGAACCAAAGGTTTTACAACCAAATGATAAGAACTTTTATTGTTCAAAACTTAATTGCCAACAATATTCCTTACCATAATAATCTTCATAAAAGACATATTTTATATGTAATAGTAAAAAAATTTAGAGTGGTTTTTACAATTTTAAGGGATGAAGCCCACACTGAAAGAGGGGAAACTCAACGGATATTCAATAGTAGTAGTATTCGAGAGGAAGCATACTAAATTTCAAAACTATATAAATTATTTCTCTTAAAAAGTCTAATTTGACTAGATTATAAAGCGGCTCGGGTATGTTTTGCAAAAAATGAAGAACTTTATGAAGTAATAAGATTTCTTGAGCCCTCTTCTATCATTTTCGTATCCCAAAAAATCGGATGTTTTATGGATATCAATAATGGATGTTTTGACAAAAGTGAATCCTGTACTCCAATGGATGAATTTGTGGTTCCTGAAAATAAGTGTCCGATACAAATAAGGCATTTTCAAACTTACATAAGTGAATATGTTCATGTTTAAAGTAAATTTTTTTTTAAATGTCTAAGTAT
This sequence comes from Pemphigus obesinymphae, assembly GCA_025469235.1. Classification (NCBI taxonomy): domain Eukaryota; kingdom Metazoa; phylum Arthropoda; class Insecta; order Hemiptera; family Aphididae; genus Pemphigus; species Pemphigus obesinymphae. The sequence goes on along the minus strand of JAIPRL010005532.1, from coordinate 6,906 downwards.
AAAACTTGAATCTTTATCTAAATAAAATGCATTACTGTCAAATTGAGCTTTGATTTTAAATTATTTAGAACCATCTATTATCATCCCATATTAATTTTTTCCCAGGTAATTTTTGAGTTTTAGACCACAAATATGTACCTACACATACATACCTATACTTATTTAATACTTTAATTCAAGAACCAATTGTCATCTCATTCTAAAATTCTTGGGAAGAATCTAAACTATGTTAATAATAGTAATGAGAATAAATTAGGTAGGTATATAGGTATTATAATAATGATTTTCAAAAACAACTTTTTGATGTAAAAACACAACAAAAAGTGTATCATTTAAGATATTACCTGCATTAAAAGGTTTTTTTTATACAATAAAATATATATAAATATGTCATTCTATTTTTATATTTTGTGTTACTGGAATTAATTTGAAAATGTAGGTACTTTTTGAAAAATTAAAAATTAAATTTTTGATTTGGAATTTTTTCTTTATCCTAACTCCATAGGCGTAGCGTGAACAAATGCCGTGGGAGGGCTATAGTCTCAAAATGATATACTAAGTCGTAAATAAATTTGTAAGAAACACCAGTACACAATATTCCCTCAGCATCTCCCTCGCATAGCCCAATCCTTTTCCTCTACCATGGTAATCTACCCTTTTTTTAGTTAAAAATTTCCTGCAAAATTAAACTCATAAAATATAATTTATTCTTAAAAACAATTTTTTTTAAAACTTTTATTAAAGGCAATATTTTTCAAAAAATATATAACTATCCAATGGATAATGCAAACTCGGGAAGGATATAATAAAAACGAGTACCTAACAGATTAAATATAAAAATATATAGGTACCTAATACTTATAGCAATAACACAATACTATATTGTTAAATATATAATGTTTATAATTTTGCTATTTGGCGAAGGAGAAGACAATAAATTCCCTATTAAAATCATAGAATTTTTAATTTTAAAATAAGAAATAAGGTACAAGCAAACACAGAAGTATACCCACCACAACCTTACTATATAGCCAAATACTAAATAGCTCACGCATTAGTATATACGTACACCTTAGTTTTGTGTTAGTAGTATATTAGTGATAACTGACCGGGAATTAATGAGTTAAAAATCTACTTTATATTAAACGTCGGGTACTTTTTATTCAAATTAACTTTTATTTTATAAGTTACTTATTAAACTTAATGTGTTAACACTTCACGTAAACAATATGCAAAATGATCTAAATTTTGTCCCAAGAACAATGTAAATTTTCTTATTGAGATATATCTCATTAGTATAGGCTATTGTACTAGTGCATATTATGTAATGTACAAACAATTATATATAAACAAATAAATATCTTCTTTTTTTAATTTTCTTATTAATATAAAATAACATATCATGTGATTATACTGAGAAAGTGAGAAACAATATTTTTTTATATTTTATATCGTTTACCACAAAATTTTCCAAAAATATACACATCTTTATCCAGTATGAAATAATCTTCTTGTTTATTTAATAATTAATATGTTATTTTTAAGAAATGATTGATTTTGTGAACTATTAAATTCTTTTCATTATCATAAAACTATTCAACAAACCTATTAAAGTTTATATTGAATATTGAAATTAAATAAAATTAAAAAAATACTGTACAAATACATTCCTAGTTTAATACCTATTAAACATTTTTTTTGAAAGGGCTTGAGTAAATTCTGGGGGGGGGGGCTATAGCCACCTTAACCCCCATTGCTACGCCTATGCTTAACTCATATTGTATATCAGAAGAAAGGGTATGGAAAATGCTATAAAACGATACCTCTCCTAGCCCTCAATCAATTATGAGTTTCTACAACAATTTAAAAAAATTTTCATCTGTGCTTTTTTTTAGCTAATTTTTGAAAATTTACATAGCTGTAATTTCACAACGAGTTGGCCTATCTCAATAAAATTTGGTATTTTTACATGTCCATATGAATGCCTTCTACAAATGTGCCAAATTTCAGGAAAATCTGCAATCGTGAAATTTAAATTGGAACAAAACTGTGATGAGTTGACATAGAATACACCTGATTAAGTTTAATAATATTACAGGACTTAAAATAGTGAGTACCTACCTATGTTTAAAATGATAGTCAAATTATAGTTAGGTACATCCAATGTTTTCCTAAATGTATATTCTATTAAATGTTAAAATATTTTAACAATTAGTCAACAAAACATTTAATTAATTTAATATTATAAATCACCTATTGTAATAGGTACTTATATGAATTAATAATAGGCCACTCTATGTTTTTATTTATAATTTTTAACCTTAGTATCTAGGTTCTTCTTCTTTACTCTCTCTCTCTTTCGTTCTTGACTAATTGGAGTCGACGAACTAGGTACTTTGTAAAAATAATTTAAATAGCACCTATACCTATATCATAGTGTTGTATAATAAAAAAATAATTTAAAAAAATCTAGAAATAAAATGAAATTGTAATAGGATAATAATTGTCTATGATATTGTTTAAATGATACTTGGGTAGGTATATAAGTACATATAAAAAGAAATTTAGTATTTTGAAATATTATTTCTGGTTCTACAACACATTAAACAACTACTTTTTGAATAAATAAAAATTAACAGAAACAAAAATTAAAAGAATAAATATTTTGAAATTATAACAGAATAGTCAAGAAACTTCATAATGGCGGTTATCTTATCCAGTGCAGTAAAGTTATCAATCTATAGAATGCATACAATGTGATCTAGCGGAGAAGTAATGTGTAATGCTACTTGGCACGGTTAACTAATCTATCAGTATTGGAACTTCAAATGACTTACACAGTCGATATAAGGAATGCCGCCTCTATATTACTCTATGGACATGTCAAAAAAGTTATTGCTGTAAACACTAGATATATGAACAAGTCATGATAAATTTTTATTATCATCAAATACCGAAGATTAAAAATATATAGATATAGTAATTTCCCGTTAAGATAACGTTTTAAATATAAATACAAATAAGTACCTAGGTATCTTGAAAAATTATTCATCAAGAATACAGATTCACTGTAACCTATTAACAAAATTAATAGGTATAACCTAACCTACCTATGATTGTTAAGTATTAAAATAGACAAGAATAAATGAACTTTAAAATTACCTAATTCATCAATTTTTTTTTTAAATCTAGAAATGTACCTAGTACCTACATTCATACCTAGAAAGTTTAAAAATCTGAAATCAGTAGCAAAGTCAGAATTAAGTGGACGGACTTACTTTAGAGATTACGGCCAATTAAAGTTTGCATATTTACATAGGTATAGGTATACCTATCATGTTATATTATATCCTCATTGGTCCAAATTGAATCCCGGAAAAAAGCCGGGAAAAAATTTAAATGAATATAGGTAATATATTAATTTGAATTTTTATAATTTATATTATTATACCTGTAGGTATATTTATATATTATGAATTATAATATATAATAAAATCATATACCTAGGTATCACATTATAAAGTCTGTTGGAATAGTGATAATTCAAGAAAGTATAAGACAATAATATTAGGCTCAAGAATTATATCAAAAAAACCTAGGTATATGATTGTCATTTGTCAAGATAAAGACAATTTATTAGTTGGGAATCATACAAGGATATCTAAATATAAAATTTTTTCATAAAGAGGTACATAGTATTTAAAATATGTTTATTTATTTAGCATATAGCATTTTGCTATAAGTAGGTACCTGAAAAATATACATGAAAAAAAATATATATTAAAACATAAATCCTACATTATAAATTTGAAAAGGTAGTCAAGCAAAACAGTATTCTGGTTAGGTAGTCATATATAGTCTTCATGGTATAGGAAACAGTATATAATAATGAAAAAGCATAAACATATTAGGTATACCTAATAAATGTAATGTTTAATAACGAGGTAAAACTTTTTTTCCTACGACTGGCGCTTTTTTTTCCGCATACCATTCAAATTATATCCTTATTGGTACAATTTTCCACGTCATGCCATTAAAATGTTTAGTTTATTTAAAGTTGTATAAATTAGGGGGGGGAGAAGAAGACCCTTTAATATAGGATAAGTACCGTCCCTACCCTTCGGATAGACCAGTGACCTATAACAGATATTATTATATTAAGTAGGTACATAGGTACCTATATTCGATTTAGGTATTTTGAATTATATAACATACCTACTATACCTAAAAATAACAACAAATAGGTAAATACAAATTATAATCAAACCATTGGGTAGCGGTTGAAAATTAAAAGCGCCAATAAGGTATAAAAACACAGTACAATGGAAAACAATTAGGTAGGTATCTATTGTTATTTGTAAGTCACTAACGAGACTTAGTACCCGTCTACTACCTACCATAAACGGCGACAGTAGTACCTATACACAATTGGATAAATTAACCACACGAAGGAATTTAAATTAATGAAAGGAATCATTTTAATTGACAGAGTGTAAAGATACGAAGGGTTACACGATAATATATTATTATTATGGGTGTACGTGTATATATATATGTTATATATATATATATATATATAATACGATAAGCAACGTTTATTTGAAGCACGACATAGACGTCGGGAAAAAATTCCGCTCTCGTCATTATTAATACAGTGTACGAACGTAGCCGCCACCACCACACCCAATGAAACACTTGCGATGCATTTCTAAACGAAAAAAATGTACAATGCACCACAAGCAAGTTCTCGTGGCAGTCGGGAGGGTGTGTGCGGCCAAAAGGCGCGTACCGACGGTTTGCGTTTCCGCAGAACACGACGTCGGCACGATATATCGTAATGGTATGTGCACATTGCGGTTAGGTACCCTACCTGTCGTTTAATTGATCGTCCGTCCCAGGGGCTGGATGCACAATGAATTGCAACGACGACATTAGACGTGATCCGACGAACACGGTGTGCCGGAAAACATCAACGCGAATCGCCGAACGAACACCCCGTCGTTTACAACAATAATGATCACTAATTAGCGGCCGAATGCCGTGCACGAATCGTGTCGGCCGGACAGACGAAAATACGAAGAAGAAACACACACGGCGGACACACGTTCAATGAACGAGATATGCTATCGCCATTTTTGACGATGAAGACGAGGGGGTCCGGACCGACGAGGTGGGGGTGGGAAACACACCGACAACAACCATGCCGACAGCAGCTGGTCACCGATGGTTACCGATAAAATGTTCACGGTTCGGTACCGTGTTTCTCGATCGGTCGGGCCGGTAACGGATTTTAATATACCTACTGCAGTGCGCTTGTACCGCGGTTAGATTTATCGGTCTGCAGCAGCTGATAAAAGTCCCGGTGACGAAATTTCCTGGGATTTAAAAACAATTTTTGGTATAATGAAAAAAAAAAAATAAGTAAATTTGGTTTTGAAATAAACGGGGGGGCATTTAATCATAATGTACTGCGATGCATACTGACAGGTATTATTGAATAAACGAGCTTTAAATTATTGCCAATTCATTATATTAATGTAGATTAAAGGACAAATTATATGTATGCTATATTACGTTAAATAAATGCTGTCTACATTTATAGGCGGTTTCGTGTATGTTTACTGTACATACGCACTAACCATGTCGGTATATCCTGGCTGCGACTAGGTTAAACTGTCTTAAAGATTTTTACAGTTGGTAGATATTGTGATACCTACAAAAGTAACAAATGATGTCATCTTATTTTGTAATTGGTTTGTATTTTTATCATTATCTATTGTTTTATTTCATAATTAATACATATTCGAGTATTATACGTAGATATACGTATACATGAGTAGGTACCCAGTAAACAAATATAGGTACAAGTATTAAACGTATAATATATATACAAGCAAATTCATTTTTCGGTGCCCTAAATTTTAGATTCTGAGCGGAGCGAGGGAGCTAGTGGTTAGTTAACAATGATGTACACATTTTTTCTACTAGAAGGAATGCTCCGATCTTTACATTCCGGTAGTAAATTGCATCTAGTTGGTACTTTAAAGAGGTCATTTTTCGATTTTCTTAACATTTTTTTTAACACATAAGAAATAACTACCAAAAAATTACGAAAAAATGGCAAAAAATCTTGAAATTTACATAGAATATTTAATTTAGTAATATGTTCAAGTTGATTAGACATTTTTTAATTTTTTTTTTTGCAATTTTGGGCTATTTACAGACATTTTAGATTTCGAGATTTCTAAGTCCTAAAAATGGGATAGGTAGTTTTGGGTTTTAAGACCTGGACATTTTATTTAACGTTAAAAATACGTTACTCTAATTAATTAAAAAAATCTCGAAAATCCGTAGTCATTTAAATTTTTTCAACAAAATTTTGAGGTATTTAAGTCCAAATAGTTGGTAAAATGAGATTTTAAGACCTGAAAAAATTGAATATAACGTTAGTAAAAAGAAAAAAAGGTTTTCAAAAACCAAAATAGGAACTAAACTTTAAATAAAATATACAATAAATGTATATTAATTGACAGTATAATAGTTTTGTACTTATATTAAATTAAGCTATTCTAAATAAATATTATATTTTATAACAGGGGTGGCCACTAACCTTAACTTTGGGAGCCGCAAATTTATAAAGCTAATTTGAGGCGAGCCACATTGTAAAGGCGTAAAGCGATGTTTATGAAATGAAGACACAATGAAAAATGAACTCAAATAAAGGAACGTTTATTTTTTACATAACATAAAACATTACTATTATTGACATAGTTATTAACATTATTATTGATTTATTTATGAGAAGTGCTTTTTCGAGTGTTCATTTTTTCTGTAAGCTTTTTGAAATCTGGCTGATAATTTGTAAGCGCAGTTCGCACAAGTTCACTTAAATGTTCATCAGTTAGT
>JAIPRL010005531.1:0-31619 GCA_025469235.1 Pemphigus obesinymphae | reverse complement strand
ATGTATACTACACCGAAGCTACGCTCAGAATCGTTTTATTGAATGCAATGATTTATCATTGCTTTCAAATTCAATACATCCACCAAAAGTACCCTGCCCAGTAGCGAAGTGCATCCACCAATACTGAAACCTGACGAGCGAAGTGCTTCCACAACCTACTGACCGGCTTTTAGTAAGTAGTAGTTTTATAAGTCTTGAATTTTTCACATATATATAAATAAAATATGAATAATGACAATATTTCGAAATTTTCCCCCTATTTTCGACTATTTTTAATATTGCAGTTTTTAACATAAAAGAGTTAGTTTTAGATTTAATACCCATTAAAATTTTTCGACAATATATATTATTTCGGTATAAAAATGTGTTCGACTTCGATAAAGTATTACAGTGCATAGTTATATTATATATTATGTATTATATACATAATAAATTAATTTATGATGGCAATTGAGTTGGGATGTAGTGGTTGAAGGTTGAAGTATTTAGGATCTGTTCTTTAGAAGGATGATGGTTTTAAGGAAAATGTGAAAGAAAGGATTAAGTATGGACGGATTAAGTGAAAAAAAATTTCAGGTATTTTGTGTGATAGGAGAATCCCAATTTGATTAAAATGTAAATTTTAGAAGACAGTAGTAAAGGCTGCAATGATGTACGGATTGGAGTGTTGGAGGAAGTGGATAGGAAGAGAGAACAGAATTTAAGTGTGGCAGAGATGAGAACAATAAGGTGGTTGAGTGGAGTGGCTAGAGAAGATAAAATAAGAAATAAATATATAAGTGATAGTATAAGAGTGATCTATTAGCTACTATGTAGTGTGCGAAGAGAGGGAGAATAGATTGAAATTTTGAAATTTTGAATCCAGAGCAAAGTAAAACGGAGATAATAACTAGTTTCACAAGAAATTTATTAAGCTCTATTGACTATTTGCATAATATTAAGTATAGCTGGGTGAATTGTACAATTGTAACTGTAAACATTTTTGTTTTAAATATTTTATATCACCATATTATATTTTATATAGTAATATATTATAGTAATCACATGGTAACTTTATTTGTGATTTTTTCATTTATAAAAATATCTCGTTATAAATGGTAACGTAGTCTTTACGTTTAAGAAAACAACTGGAAAAATCAAAAAATTATCTCTAAATTGTACCATCTAGAACAATGGTCTATACTTGACGTCTCCTTGTCTACTTTTTACCAATAGTTATATGGTCATTCCCCCTTACATTATGAATGCAAATAATAGTAAAAATGACAATTTTATAAATTGAATTGAATAATATATTTTTGTAAAATAATGAGCTAGTTCATTAAAAACATACATAGGTATTGAAAAATAGCAGAATAAAATTAATTATTTAATGAAAATCTCGTGATTTCCATATAATATATTCCCCCTATGTGTTGTACATAAATTTCCTGGGAAGGAATTCCTCTCCGTTCGAGGTCTATTGATCTAGAATGTTTAAAATCAATTTAAATATATCATTTTATGACAGAGGTTGGATAAATGGTTTTGCTAATTTGGCACGTTCCCATCCATTTTTTCTGAATATGGTCATAAACCATAGCCAAACTATCAGTAATATATAGATATATCCACACACACTGTCATAGTGGCGGTAATAAATACAATATATATTATTTCAATATTGTATTTTTTTTTTAAAGATACATTATTTGAAAAATGTGTTTGTCGAAAACAATGAGAGAAAAAGCAATGACCTCGATAGGTATAAGTGCACAAGAGCAACTAACTAATAACAATTGCATTGCATATTGTTCAACATTGTTATTATAATACACAAATAATTGAAAAAAAGTAAAAATAAATGGTACTTAATTATAATGGTATATTATTAATATTTCTAGAATAATTCATTGACTTTATTTTTTCAGAGAATACCCATTTTTACAACAGGTGTCCATGATTTATATTTTATGCACAGTCGTCCGAGATTAATATTATAATAATAATATACCCACGATAATAGATATATTATAACCTACGAATAAAATAAAATTAAATATTATGATAATAAATATTAATAACGGTATGCCTATCGTAACTTAAAATTATCACAAATAATATGGACATAATATAATATATACGAGTATATTATTATTAATATTATTAGAGGTGGTTCAAAGTTTGAACTTATGTAGAAGTTCGAACTTGGACGAACTATTCGAACTCGAAAATTTTTGAAATTTGTTTGAGTTCACCATTAAGCTAATATAATGAACATTTGTTATAAAGTATATATAGAGTCATCGAAAATAGATGAAGATGTTTTTTCTTTCAATTGCTTCTTTAATTTAAAAGCTCAGTTCGGATTTGACATTAAAATTAAAAGTTTGATTCGGTTCGAGTTCGGGTTCGTCCTTTGATGGTTCGAAATTTTGAGTTTGACCCACCTAGAATAAATTAATATTATGTATACTTATACACATAATATAATGAAATATTATATATAGTATAAAAAATAGTAAATATACGTACCTATATCGTATATCATATACCTACTGCTACCGTGGCGGTAAAATTGATAATGCCACAATTTACAGAGGCTTATTTATCGCAAGATTCATTGCAAGTTTTATCGTGGTGGTATGTGTTCGTAGTATCAAATAGGTACGTATGTTATCCTCATAAAAGTTAGCAGCACAACTATAACAGACACCTTTTAAATGTATCCAACAAATTTGTTGGACATTGTTGGAATACTACTAAAATTTGTTGGAAAATATTTTCCCTGCTAGAGTTCTTCAATTATGTGATACTAACTTTTCACAAACAGCACAACATTTTGTCAGAGTGTTTTTTCTTGATAAATTTTATAGAAATAAATTTAATTTGTTGGACATTGTTGGAGTACTCCCGAAATTTATTGAAAATTATTTTTCCCTCTAGAGCATTTTTAAGTTTTGTGCTACTAATTCAACATTAACAGCACAACATTTTGTTAGTGTTTTTTCTTGATAAATCTTATAGAGATTTCTAGATATTATTTATTATACCTATTTATATTAATATTATAGAGATTGCTGGACATTGTTGGAGTACAATGTGTACTAGTGTGTTGTAGATTAAGCCCCTACACGTTTTCAATGAAAAATTGTATTTGTATTTTTCATTTTTATTTTATAATTGTATATTTTATATTTTATATTTTATTCATTTCCAAACATATTAGACGTAAGTACGAAATAAAAAAAAATTAAAATTAACTATAGGTATAATCATCTAATGTTGTACAAATTTGTTTTTTGGTATATTCAATTTTTAAATATTTATAGGTAGTTATAAAAATAGAAAAATAATAATTATGGTGATACAATTGTACACCATAAAATATCGTAATTAAACATTGTATTAACTCGAAACTATTTTTAAATTACCTTACAAATATAATTAAATATTTTTAAATTATTGGATTTTCATTTTCAAAAAAATGATTCTAAGATTGTTTATACAGAATTTAGAAAAAGTTCTACACAACCGATTTTTAAGGGGTTTTGCATAGGAAATTTTTATAAAATTTCATGAAAAATGAAAATCTAACAATTGAAAATTATTTAAATATATTTTCAATTAATTTAAAAATAATGAATAATATTTTTAAATTGTTATGGTATCATGATATTTGTTAAAAAAACATTTTTACGTATTTTTCATATTTATCACTTTTAGAATATTGTAGAAAGATGAAATAAATAATAAATTATAAAGAACAAAATAACTAGCGACTGGTGTAGCCGATTTATGATATATTCATGTTTACACGTTCAATGAGCTGTTAAAAAACTCAAATAATCTATATTTTAAGTCACTAGAGAATGTTGTTAGCTATAATTTATTTTTAAACTTCTAATTCTATCATGTTTTTAAGTTAATAAAAATGAAAAACGCTAATGCTAGTTTTTCATTGAAAAATTGTTGGTGTGGCGAGCGTCCTCTTAAAAATCGTTCATACAACTTCCTGCATTTTTATAATGTATAAAAATATGTTTTGGTTCAATGTTAACAGTGAAGTGTATATTATTATGGTAGAAACATCATTTCTACATGAAAAGAAAAAATAATAATGGTAAATCTTAAATTTTCGAGATATCAAATAACGGTCAACGAAGTAATTATTGTATTATGTACTCTTATACTCACTCGCTTATTAGTTTAGTTTCAGTATAAAAATCCTTATATATGAATAATAAAAAAGTAAAAATGAACATTATCAATCTGATAGATTAAAGAAAAATATTAAATAAAAAAATCATTATGCATGATAATTTATTTTTCATATTTTGTCGAGAAAACTGTTCCCCCCTTTCATATTCATCACTCATACATCATACGTATCATATTTTTTTTTTTTTATAGATCAATAGAAAACTAATAAACAATATTGACTCCACCTCGATCATATACTTTTGGTTAGTTAAAAGCATATAAAGTTATATTAAAATCCACCCACAAAACTTAATAACATACTTTAATATTAAACCAATCGATGATTGAATTATATAAAACAACTTACCATGTTATTATAATTGTACACTGCTTACGAATCAATGAGCCCGATTAAACTATTTTAAAAATGTATGCGGTGGTTGTTGATTGTTACGTTGTGGATTGCGAAACGAGGCAGTAACAATCCGTGACAATCTGTACTATGAGCGCGTTTCCCGCCGTTGCGATCGGTCAACTAAATATTATACTGTTATAAGTAATATATTATTTAAAATATAAACGCACACAGTTATACAGAATGGCCATTCTGAACGACGGTGGCCGCATTTTTATATGTACAAGACGTTTTTTTTTTCAATTGCCGTTTACTTTAGATATAACTGTAATTGTCCGAAATCAGATGGACAAGAACGAAAACGAAACACTGAATGGCGATTGACGACTAAAGATACAAACGAGCTCACGACGCACATGTGTGAACAAAAAAAAATCCTGACTCCTATACAATATCGTATATCTAATGGATTGTGCGTGTCCCTTTTTCTCCGGAGACCCGGTTACAATAGGTTACATCTTACAAAACAAACACGTGTAGCATTTCACTGTCTGTATTGTGTATATACCTAGATCGCTATTGATTACTCTATCTCTCTCTTTCTCAATCGATCCCTCTTATATCTTTCTTTCTCGCACAGCCAGTGATATAAAAATTGTATATAAAAATGTTAAGGAATTCGTCACAGAATATTTAAAGCTCTAATGTTATTCTAGTTTTGCGATTTCTGAATCTTTGAAATTAACCGATAGTATCTGCATGATTTTGAGCATGGGTGGGGTAACAGAGGATCTACTTGCTCTTTTTTACAAATATTTCAGGGTACCTTTTATACATGTTTTAAATGGACACGGCATTAATTATATTAATTTCACTGTAATAGGATGCGGTAGTATATGTTTTGATGCTGTGAAGGAATTATAGGGCTATAAATGCATTTACCGTCTCCGACCTTCATATATCTAATTGGTAATACTTGTAGGATAAATTATGGAACTTAAAATGTAATACTATGGTGTTTAGGTTCAGTTTACTGTTATCTATTACGAGTTACTATAACCAAATTTAACAAATGGAATATTTTTTGAAGGGTGTATTTTTTCCTATATTATTTATATCCATTAGACATATTAGATAGGGACTGCAGCAATTACTGATATTGCGTCATCTTAATAAAAAAAAATTCATCACTTATACACAGTGGCGTATTTACGGGGAATAAGGAATGTAGAATATAAACTCAACAACGATTAAAAAAATTAGAATATATAGACGATTATTATTTTATATATTTTGTGTTCACAAATTTTTTTCAATTATTTGGGCATATCATAAATTTTGTCCTCCCTTTTAAAAACTGAAATGACGCCACTGTTTTCATCCTCTCCTTCGATCATCATGTACTACCACAAATAGATGAAGAGAAAGGATATGCCAACCCCCCCCCCCTAATATGTAAAATATTTATAACGATAAGTATACGTTAAATAAACTATTTTAGAATTTAAAATTGCCTGACAACAATTTTTTCGAAAAATAACCATTTTTTTCGGGGAAAAAAAATAAAAGTCAGCTAGATACAAATGGTAGAATAATTAGTCCATTAATTTTAATTGATTGTACAAGAAGTTCATATTCTGTCTAATTACACATTAAAGCAACATTAAAATTAAAGATCTATACATATGGGAAAAATAAATATTTTTTAGTAGGTACCTACCTATAAATGGTAGTACACAATGATATTTCTTTTTTGTTATTTTTATATGACATAGATATGTAAAAGTATTTAAATTAATAATAAAAAAAAAATCATCATTGATGTAAATAAAATACTACATACATTTATATCGTATGTTTAGAACATAAAATAAAAACAATCTAGATAGGTACCTACAAATTGTGGAAGTTATAACATCATCATCATTCGGCCCTCGGACAAGATAGTGTATTATTATTATAATTTCGTTTATAACCCACTGTGAAATTCATATTTTTAAACACCTTAAAAATGTAAAATAATATTTAAAAATAAGTTAATAAATAATTATTGTTCTTTAAATGTACGTACTATAAAAATATAAAAACAATAAAAATTAAAGTCACTAAAGAGAATAGAAATAATATACATGGATACCTAGTATTTTATTTTGCCTAGGTGAAAAATTTAGAGAGGGATAAGGGAGAGTTGCAGTAAATTGTAACACAGGTTTTTTGTTTTTGCATTTAGCAGAGGCCAGAAGAAAGCATGCGCAACTTTTGAAGCATGTTATACACTTACCTATATCTTTTTTTTTTTCAGGGGTTTGCCCCCGTGCTAATATCTAAAAGTTAGCACCTATACCCCTGACTTATAAGTTATAATATATATCCTGTATAACATATTATAATTTATAATATACATTACGGGGGAGGAGAGGGTCCAGGAGTACTGGTTTTAAATACGTTTAGAAACTGGGAATTTAGAACGCTCACCGAATGGATTTTCCGAATTTAATTCATTCAATATAAGAAGAATAAATTTAATACTTTGAAATATATTTTTGATGAATTTTTACATTATTTCCTGACAAAAGTAGGTAGGGTATATTGTTTGTATTATTTTCATGTAAAATAATTTAGTGAAAATGTATACTTAACTCATTAAATAATGTATATTAGAAAGTACCTATTTATAAAATAAAATAAAAAATAAATATATAAAAGTCGACTTTGGTACTAAAGTACCTGGGGGGCAATTCTTGAAAACATTTGACTGTTTGTCATATACGATAAACACGTTTGTCGCACGAATAAAAAATTATTCTCGTACACTGATAAAATATAGTCAGACAATAATCATTCCACAATTTATCTATACTGGGTCTCGGAAGGTGACAAAACATTTGTTGCATAATAATGATATTATATTGAGAGTGGGTTCTATAAAAGTTGGAAAAATATTGTTGAGGAACAGTTATCACAGAATATAGATAATATTTAGGATCTTTGGCATAGTTCACTTTAATTTTAAAAAAAATTTATTGTAATTAATTTACAGTTGTAACTATTGATTTTGATTTTATAGCGTATTATATTATTAATAATATTAACGAGCCAATAAAAGCCATCCAAGTAAAGAACATTTTTCAAAAACCGCTGTATGATACTTTTGCGTTGGCCGATAGACTATGGGCTTTGATAGACTATGATAGACTTTAGGCTATCGAAAGAATTAGCGAGGTATTTGATTAATACATTAACGCAATACATTGATGTCAAACGCGTTTGTCTTCTTTTGACGTTGATACAAATATAAAGACTAAAGATTAATTAATATTAGTATTTAGTAGGTATGTAGGTACCGTCAAACCGCAAACTTGGGTCGTGTGTTTAACTTGATTTAGTGTTAGAACACCAAAAACTAAATAAAAGTGTGTATCTATTAGTAGTACCTACCTAATTAATTTCAAAATAGATTTCACTTAGTTTGCGAACGTCCGTGAAAATACGTTAGTTCTTATTGAAGGGATGTTTAACACAAAAAATGATATCACTTTACCGCATTCAATAAACAATAAATCTTTATCGAGTGTCGTCGAGAATAGATCTCGTTACTCGAATTCGATAATTTAATCATTATATCGCATGAGATAAATATGTTGCATGATTTTTAATATATTTCAAGAATCGGCCCCCTGTAATAGTTAAACTGGCTTATTTTATCGTTGTCATGAAATGTAGGCAGGAGAGGTTTTCTTTTTTTTTGGAGGGGGGGAGGGGGAATAATGAAGTTGTTTTAAACCGAATGACGACAAAAATTTTTAAACATAATGCAGATAATATTGTTATAAGATCTAGTGGTCCCCTCTCTCTCCCCTCCCAAAAATAAAATCCGACTACAGCACTGTCTTAAACCCAAATTGTACAAATTACAGCCAAAATTAAAATTTAAAAATAAATAAATTATAAACGGTTATAACCATCAATTTTGGTCTATGAACCATAATTTATACATCTAAATTACTTTTAAATTATTGTTCCATCTGAACCCAATATCAAAAATGGGTGTGTTTTTTTTTGGAAAATTATTGCAGATTTAGTTCTTCTTACTGTGGCATAAAAATTGATTTAATTTTTATTGTAGTCCCGGTGTTTTATGTTCGAATAAAACTAATTTTTAGTCTCTTATTTTGAATGTGAGTTATGATTTCTCTTCATTTGTAAAAGGATCAATTTTGGAGACTTATGAATGGATAGAAAATTAACGAAATCATAATATTTTGAATTAATTTATAATTACCCACTAAAAAAACATTTTGTTATGTAAAATGTATTTTTTTTTAAATCACAAAGTAAACTGAATTAGGGTTTTTAAATAGTAGTTAGATTTCATTCAAATTTATTTATATTTTATTACCTATTGATATATAAGTAGGAACTAAGATATATTTGTTTTTTCCTATTGAACAAAAAGTGATGATTATTTCAAATATTTTTTTTTGAGAAACACCGGATGGTTGATGGCATAGCCACCTAAGTGCTTATAAGATATGAAGATATTTATGCCAACTTTCATCACACATTTACATCTCGGTTCTATTTATTTTCTAATTCAAGTTTACGTACCTCTGTACCACAGACCTCCATCGTTTGATCTATTGGCTGTCGACATTCGAAATATTAGGTTTATCCGTTTAACAGTCAGATAGAGAGCGTTGCGTAATTTAGTTATTTGATGAAATTATTGGACCGACTTCAACGCACGTGACCCGTATTCATATAATATATAATACCTAGCAATCCAATATGGCATAATTATAATTTTAAATAGGCCAGTTGCGCAAGAACTATTTTTCACTTAGGAGAGGAGGGGCAAACATTTAAAACTTATATATATTTTTTTAGTATGTACTACATAAAATCTCTCAGTAATATATTAAAATATAAAAATATAATAAGTATATAAAATATCTAAGAAAGTGTGAAATCAGTTAAATATAAAAATATATGTAAAAAATATAATACTTCATAGATTTTTGCTTTATAAGCTTATATAGGACATACATATATATATTATATAATAATGTAGTATGTATATTATTTACTTAAAATATGTGTGTATATATTTAAAAAGTGAATAATTAATAAAAAGGAATAACTACAAACAAAAATCTATATGTAGGTACCTACTTGATGATTAACACCTGTACAATTAAGGGGACATCAGCCATACGGATTTTAGATTGAAATTTGGCACTCTGCTTAGTAAACTGTACGATTTTAATTTTAAAAACGGATTTTGATTCATTAACATGTTTTCTTAAGATTAACTACGGCAATTATTACAAAAATAATATGTTTTATATTAAAAATGAAAATCTAAAAAAAATGGTTTTATTGTTCATCAATAACACAGCCATGAAAGCGAATTTTAAAATTTGTCTTGATTAAATCACAGTAGACATGTTAATAAATCAAATCCATTTTCAGAATTAAAATTCATCAAACTCAAGTCCCACAATTTTCAAAGGCAACTTCATGTTTTTATGTCACTTTACGTGATTTGAAAATAAATTTTGATACGTGCTTGGGCGTACAAAAGTTACAGCTGTATATCGGATGGTGATGCAAAGTGGGGTCACTATCGTGGCAGCAGTAGATATGATTTTATAGAACACTATGATTATTGTTGAATTATTATCTAATGTAACATTTTATAATAGATAGTTACTGTATTATATTGCTTATACCGGTGGACTACATCAAAATCCAAATTGATTTATATTTTAATTTATAATAATATAATATTTGTTCATTTTTCCTTATTTATTCATAATTTTTGTCTTCTGAGTGTTTAGTTTTTTATCAATAATATAAATTTTCAAAGGGAGGGAGGGATGAGATAGTTTTTCACCCTTTAGATTTTTTATATAAATATCTTTTGGCTTTATAATATGTGCTAGATTTTACTTGTTATTTTACCTACAGAGTGGCAGTTTAAAATTACATCTTAATAGTTTAAAGTACCTACCAACAGTAGCGTTTTTGAAATGGGGGAGGGGCAAAAGTTTTGACCGGTCCAAATAACTGAAAAAACCGGTCGCTGCGCCCGTAAACTTATTTTATTTTAATACTACCATTTATTATTAAATACGTAGGTATATGATGTAACAGTAAATTTATACCCAAAAAACGTTAAAGGTTGGTACATACAAAATAAATAGAACATTTTTTAAAATGATTATTTTAACGTACCTACCTATAAACAAGTATACCTACCGGTTGCATATTAACATACCATACATTGCTAAGCGACCGGTCGTCTCTGATTGGCCAATTTCAAATAGCGTGCCTTTAAATAATTATTATATATTATTATCACAGATTAAATTTTAATTTGTGGTAGTATCACTGTGGTATTAAACAATAGGTAGAATAAAATATAAAATTTTAAATAGTATTTTAAATAAAAAAAGAATAAGTATATATATATATATCACCATATAATTGAATTTTGGTTTTGCGATGTTCTTATCCGTTTATTTATCTAGTACTTAAAGTAAAAAAACTAGAAACTAAAGAAACTATACAATAAAGGAACTAATTTGAATAAATTAACATATGATCATAATAAAATGAATACTATTAAAATATATAGGTACTATTAATAATATTAAAAACCAATTCCATTCTTTATTTAACTATATTCTAAATTGCAGCGTTTTATAAAGGCATTTATTTTGAAAAATAATGCATAACATTCATCAATTTAACCACTTTTTCAGACTAAATTTTTAGTTTTCTAAAAATATAGTATAACCATTGATTATAAATAGGTACCTAACTACAAAAATTAGGTATATAAAATAAAAATACATAGTATAAAGTTTTGATAATCAATTGTAAAATATACCAAATAATTTAAATATTGTCATGTTATGTTAAAACTATAAAACATTTACTATCTATACAAAATACATATTATTATACTTAATTAAATATTAAATAATTAATCAATAATATATATTATATACTAACGAACAAGTAATTTTCTTCCCATTTGGTCTAGATGACTGTGAATTCCATTTTAACTTGTTAACATTTCCAAACTCAGCAACCCAATTATTACAATCAACTAAATTTAAAATATTTGTTTTACATTGTATATAATTTTCAATTTTTTTATTATTAAATTATTAAAATTTGATGGTAAAATCATTTTAATTATTTAACATATCCGAATATACAAGTAAAATACGCGTAACAAAATACGCGAAACAAATAAGTTTCAACAGTATAACGATATAATATTAATATTAATATATAATGTATATAAATATAATATTATTTAACGGCGCGCTATTTCGCTATTTGAAATTGGCCAATCAGAGACGACCGGTCACGTAGCAATGTATAGCATGTTAATATGCTGCTCGGCTATCTCTCGAATGCTTATGGAATGTGTATTGATAATGGGACTGATACGGCAACACCCCCGAAACGGTTCACTGCATCGTATACGACCTCTTGAGAAAAGGAAGAACAATCAACGATTGTCTTATTGGAAAGATGTAATTGCAAATTAATTATGGGTAGTGTGCAATTCATTATCCATAAATTCACGAAATCGCATATGTCCAATAGAGTCACGTAGGATTTAAAGCATAAAACATTTTAGTTAAAAAAAAACTTTATTATTACGAAATGTTTTTTATAACACAAGAGAGGGGAGTGAATGAACATCATGATCACAATAATATACGTAATATAAAAATGTGGCTTAACCTAGAAAGTGATAATACTCATTAGTATCAACTATTATCACATCTCTCTTTTTTTTCAGTCAAAAGAAATAAGAGTACTTCTCTTTAAAAACAAACTATATATCGATTTTCCAGTAGCCACTTTGTAGATGTTGAAATTTTTCTTCCATTTTGGCCATTCATCAAATGCCTCATGCATATTTAGTTCATTGTACGGTTTTAAATTATCCATTGTTATTTAATTGGTTCGTACGATTAATTAATTCATAATAACACTGATCGACTGTATATGGTATTTTAATACCTTATTTAAATATAAAACAAAAAACATTTTAGTTTTAAAAAGAAGTTTATTATTATGAATTGTTTTATAAAAGACAAAAGACTACAGCGAACGAACATCATGATCACAGTATACGTAATATAAAAATGTGTCTTAACCTATAAAGTGATAATACTCATCAGTGTCAACTATTATCACAGAAACCAAAACCAGCACAGGAATATTATTTTTTAGAGAACCGCACCGCAACCAGAACCTATAAAATCATAAAGGTTCCAGTTCCTGGTTTTAACGTAATCATTCGTCGTGTAACCGCCAGATGGTAATCATATCCAGACACTCCCATAAAATAAATAATCGTTTTTAAAGCACTCGGTTTCCAGAATTCTAAATATTTTTTTATAATCTATATTTTTTTTTCTATCTGAGACCCGATGATATAATGTTATAGTACATTGGAAAATTAATAAGCCACAAACATGAAATTAATAGCAAATATTAACTTTACTATAGCACTATGTTAATATTGTATAATTTTCAAATGTTCAATTATATATTTATGTAAGTTAAACATAAATATTATATAATATATTATAAGTATATTATACAGAACTCCGCTTAGAATAGTTTTATCGAAAAAAATGATTTATCATTGCATTGAAATTCAATACATTTACTATAAGTATATTATCAACGAGCGATGTACTTCCACCCCTACTGTTTGAAATGTTGATTTGGTTTTATTTTAAATATTATTTATTTGCTCTTTGCATCATATAATTAATCTGTTCAATATTATACACTTTTTATGCTTGGAAATATTTAGTTACTAAATTATAAAAATTCAGTTTTTATTGTTTTAGAATTTTTGTAGGAATTATGCCTGGCGATCATAATATATACTCATATTATATTAATAGATATATTATGATATATAACATATTGGGTGATTTTTTTTTTAAACATATTTTCTAGTTAAATATTATTTATTTAAAAACCACTTAGATTTCATGGAAGCTGCTTGTGTTTCGTCTTTGTTACAGACTTTCAAAATCATTTCGTACACTGAAAACATTACACTATTGGCGATAAAAGCTTGTAAAACAAGTACCCCAAAACCTTGATAAAAATGCGTTACGCCACCTTTCATGTACGTTTTTCTCACACAGTCTAGCGAGCCTTTGTATAGTGGTTCTGTAAGACTGTCCGTTATGATTTTCGACTTGATTACGTCTATTGGTAACACCATGCCCCAACTCACTAACCCTAAAAATATAAACATATTTTTAACCTGAAATTTTTAAAAAAAATTCAAGCAACTTTACAACCGCCATATATATTTTCAAAAACTATAATTCCGTAATATTATCTTACTTGAAGTAACCTACAAGGAATATTGTTCATATTTTTTTATTATTATTATTATAGTGGGTAATATATTATTATTAAAATTCAATAGTTTTCTGAATACCTATCAAATACAAATATTTAATTTACTAAAAATTCTTGGTATGATATTTCAAAAAAGTAATGAGGAATCAATTAATGTTTAAAACTTTTTATTGGTGTATATATTTCGACACTCTGATGGAATTAGAATCGTTTATTTCAGTGAAAAGTTGAAAGTCTTTCGTTGTTACAAAATAAATAGCCGATACGGGTGCATGTTATTGGGAAAACAGATTAACGACATGCTCTATGGTGGATGAATTTCTAATCGGGTAATATATTATAAATTATTTATTATTTATTATTTATTTTAATATTTATTAAATATTATTATTAATAATTATTTTCTTGTGCTGGTTATGCATTTGCGAATTTTCGATCCAACGTAATTTTATTGTTAATATACGATTCACTCTTTTTATTATATACTACAACACAACAAATAAAAATAAGAAATAAAAACAAAAAATATAATAATAAACATTAATAAACAGTTTTTAAATTGTATAACACATGTTTTAACACTTTTGAAATATATTGTTTAAAATAATCTACTAAAAAGAGAAAAAGTATTTGAATACAAATATTTAAATACTTTTTGTGTATTTAAAATAATTTTTAAACTTAGTTTTAGTGTAATTTTAATAGGTATGTAATTACTTAAACATATTAAAAAACCATTTTTCTAGCTTGGTGGGGCAGAATTTTGATATTTTATTTTACTTTAAATTAAACAGTATACCTATTATAACTATAAACAATACTTATTATTCAAATGGGTATTTGTGATTTGTGTTAGTCAAACTTTATAGGTAGGTACTAGGTATATAACTAAATATATAGGTATGATAGTATATATCGTATGTACAGTATTTCTATTTCTATTTCAATACTTTTTCAAATGTAATTTAATATACATGTTTGAATACTTTTTAGCGAGTATTTAAATAAATTTAAAAGTATGTTTTACAATACTATCAATAGATACCTAACTATATTATATTGTAAAAAATATTTTTATTCATAATATATAATACAATTTAGTATAATTATTATTAAAAACAAACTTATCTTAATTAATTTTCCACATAATACAATTTTGTTTTGAATTAAGCATTTGCTCACCTTCAATGGCATTGCATTTAATATATTAAAATATGTCTTTTAAAGGTAGTGCCATTGTAAATTAAAGGTAATCGTATATACAATAATGTATTAATGAAAATATTAAGAAAATAAATACATACGCATGAACTAAAATTTATTCTGTGCTTATAATAGTATTAACGCCTACCACTTGGTAATATAAAAATAATAATGATAAATTGATAACCCGTATAGAACGGCCATTTTGTAAATACTATAGTGCTCTGGTGGTAATCTGCTTTCCCAATAGCTCCGTATAATTCTTATATTGGTTTATACTAATGGTGTTAAAGTCTAAAATATTGCATGTGAAATATTTAATTTCGTTCAAATTCTTTCTATTCATTTGACTACAGTGCTTAATAATTAGACGTCCTTCCAATTTAGAAAATAACTATTATATCACATGATTATGGACAATCTAATATTTTCTTAAATTTAATAATTCTAAAATACTTATTAAAAACGATGTAATCAAAAATTATTAGTTATTTAAAAACTAACTTAACTGAGTTTTATTTTAAAGTAACTCGTTATTTATACTTGTACATATATACCACATTATATTTATATATAATATATATCCCTCATTAACACATGTCCATCATCTCTATCTCAATCTCATATTAATAATTTAATATTCAATCTTATTAATATATTTAATATTCTTTAATAATCTTAACCCTATCACAACCATGGGAACAAATGTAGTTCAGTTACCGAATGCCTTTCTCAAAATGGTTTTGTTTGAAAAATATGTACCCTTAAACGTTGAAAACAATGGTGAAGTCAGATTTTGGAGATAAGTCTTATTTTAGAAGTTTTAGCAATTTGAATTTTTTGTACTATCTAAAACGACATATTTTACGCTGCATTTTCGTACCAAAAGTGCGGCACTATTTTTATATATACGTACTAAAAGCATAGCATTATAAGTATTTTAGGAAAACATAATAAGGAGGACAGGTCACGATCACTTCGCTCGCGAATGTCGTAAAATAAATCGATTATATCCCCCGATTTCTGTAAAACACCACGTCGAATAGATAATAGGTTAAATTAAACACGTTATAAGCATAATCACAATTCATATGATTATATCATTTATTTTATGTAACGAAAAAAAAAAAAAAAATTACATATTAGACCATTTCAAAATCACTTAATGGATCACAATTATCATTGGAATTTGCATAGGTAGTCTTCCTCAGCTTCGAATACCAATGTTGGATTATAGAAAATACCAGCAAATTAAAAAAATTCTGGTAAAGGATCCAGATTTTAATATTCGATACAGTGTCAAAATCATGAGCTTTGCTAAATAACCTGTATAAAAAGTTTTTATCGACAGTATTGCGGCAGGGAGGCTTTAACGTGCCTCCACCATTCCTTCAAAATTATTAGTGTGTACAGTGTGTACACAAGTTTCAGGAACTATAAATGATCTACTCGAAGGGTACGGAAAGTACTGTGTTTGCTTTTTGCTTTGCTTGGTATAATATACTCTGCTTCAAGCTGAGCACTTATTTCAGAGGATGGGAAATTGGTGAAGGAGTTCTGAGTTTGTTTTTCTAAAGGTTAGAGGTTAGAAATTAATTGGTGATTTCTTCTTATGCTCTGCAAGTACGTTTTGAAATGTCGAGATGTCAGAAATGTGCGAGAAGAGCGAGGATGAAATTTATTGTTGGAGTTTTGAAGTAAAGGAGGCGATAAAATCAGAGATTGATAGCATGTTGAAGGATTTCCTTATGGCGTAGTTACTTACAAAGATTGAATTGTTGGTGATTCTTCGGAGAATTACTGACTGAACTTTTTCTATTGAAGACCAACTTGATAGAGAAAGGTTCGAAGCCCATTCAGAGATGGCAAATTAGGATGGGACGGAGGTAAGATTTGTATAAGTACAATTTGGTAGATGTAGATAGAGGACTTTTGTTGTTGAACATGGGAAAGGGGAAATGATTAAGTCCGGTAAAAAAAACTCTTTTTGATACGAAAATGGAGAGTAAAATATGTTGTTTCAGGTTGTACAAAGACTTCAAACTCCTAAAACTTCTAAAATAAGTTCGTACTCCCAAAATCTGACTTAACCATTATTTTCAACGTTAAAGGATAACTAAACTGCATTTATTTGCAACCATGGATTACGTCCTAACCTATAAAATCGATATATAGAATAGTATAAACTCGGATGACTTTGATAACAAGAAAAAATAAAAATAAATTTTATTGTGTTTACATCGTTTCTGCGTTACGGTTAAGAAAAATATTTTAGTTTGTATTCGATATATTACATTCCAAAATGTGGATAATGATATTTATAACGTTTTATAAATTATGAAATATTATCGTTTTAGTTTTCTAATATTATTTTGTTTTTACACTTATAGAATTTAAGTATTTAATAATAATGAGTCAATTTCGCTTTGTAAAAATTTATAAAATATTTCCATTAGACAGTAAATACAATATTTTCCAAATTTCTGACATACAATATTTAAAACTTAAATAAATCATTTTTATAAATTTTAAACTTCGTGGTTTAAATATTAACAAATATTTATACATTTTTTATAATTTTTAAGGTAAATATATATTATATTAACATATAATATAATTTATAGTATAAAATTACATATGTCGAATTTGTGTAACCTATGCAGAGCGCAGAGTAAAAAAACGGTTGGGAGTGAAAGGGTTAATTTATTTATAAGTTATAAATAAAAATTCAATTTTAACTCCAAAATATAAATCTAAATCAATTATATACGTACATTGTACATATTATATTGTATAATATTAGGTGAAAATATACCTATTAAAATAATATATAGATAACTATGCATCACGTTATGTTTTGTTCACAATTCACATAATGTTATCAAAGTACTCAAAATCAAAGAATATTTTACACCAGTAAATTAAATATAATTTGTTTAACATTTCAAATTTATTTATACCTGCTATACCTCCCGATATTATTTGATTTAGTTTCGTCATCGGTTCATTTTTCGTTCTATTTTCTATTACAGTTTCGATATGAAATAACTTCTGCAACGTACAACAAGTATGCTCATAAGTGAGCATATAAATTCCCATAGCAGGCATATCTCTAACACAAAAAATATGTATATCAGATACACAAATATTATATCCATTCGCGTACATTTTCATTTTGTTATAAAAACCTAATCAACAATAGTGATCCGCCACGGTACAGTGAACGTACACCGTTTATTTTATATAGTGAGGAAATCAATTGCATTGGCGTAGTGATTTTTGGCTGCTCGATGTTTTTGGTAGTATACTGCAAATTATCTGGCTTGATATTTGAAATATCTGAAATGTATTTATGTTTTATAATATACCTACTAATAATATAAAACTGAAGATCTGTATTTTATCGAAATATAGTAATTACTAGTTGCTTGTAACATTGTTTTGACAACTTCATTTGGAATGTTTATAACTGATATACATAATCCACCAACGCAACCCGATATAAATACATCTAAATGCCAATATTTATTTAAATTTTTAGCATCGCAACAATACCTGATACCAATATTATCGTTTCCTGATCCATCGCTGCGGTATGTTTGAATTAATCTCATCACGTTACCATTAATTCCGAAATACATCGAATTCACAACCCCCATGGTTAACATCGGAAACATCATTCCTTTAAAATATCCTACAAACTGTTCAATTTTAAACATATATTTTGAGAAGTTCTATTTTTGCTATCGATTTTATTTGATACCCACAACATAAATAACCTATCAACGTTGATAAATACCAAGATTAATAAGGTTTACATTTTACATACCTTATCATTTTTGTAAATCTGTTTAGTAGCATGCATAGCACTGGTGTTTGTTACCTGTTGAATCACCATAACCGTGTCCATTGGATGTCCCAAGCATGTAGAAACAATTCCTGTTGAATATAATACAAAGTACATTTTATAATAATTTATAGTGATATTGTTTAATGTTGAACGCCAAGTTTTAATAATAAACCTGCTGCCCATCCAGATATAAAATCGCACAGTGAAAAAAACTTATTTCCGGAAAGCACTGATGATGAATCCTTGTTTCCCGATAAATATTTTTGGAATTTGGGTTTAAAGAACTTAATAGAATTGCAGTCCTCTTTTCGTTTATCGATAGACTTTAGATGTTCACAAACCCATTCACGTGAATTGAAAAACAACGGACATTCTACAACTTCATTGACTATTGTCAACCGCAATTTGCGAAACAACCCTATAAATCTGTTAGTTTTGCAAATATTTGATACAGTTTCACTTAGTGAAGGACGTTGTTTTTTTAATTCACCTCTCATACGTATTTTAATTAATTCAGTTGGGCGGAGTGAAAGTAGCGTAAATAGCTGAAAAATATTTAAATTCATGTATATAATGTTTTAATGAATAATCGAAAGAAATGTGATTCAGATCAAATTGAAACTCAAACCACTTGTTTATGTTATGAGTGGTTTGAATTTAATTTTTGACTCGTAGTGTTTTAACTAGATGTTATTAAAATTAATTTTACCACAATAACATAAAAGTTATAATTAGGTATCACATAATATATCTTCTATATATATATATAAAAGAAACACGTGACTGACTGACTGATCTATAAACGTATAGCTCAAACCACTAAACTGATCGGACTGAAATTTGGCATACAGATAGCTATTAATGACATAAATATCCGTTGAGAAAGGATTTCTGAAAATTCTACCCCTAAAGAAGTATAATAAGGGGTTTGACATTTATAAGCAATCTGGTTGTACGGGAAAATACCGTATCAAAGCACAACTCAAACCATTGGATTTATCGGGCAGATAGCTATTATGACCATTCCAAATGCATTATTCCCGCAATGCCGCCATCAACACTATTCGTATACGCATGCGAACGTCACCCGTCGTCGCCACGTCAGCGCGGTGTAGCTGTGCTGGGCGCACAGTTGCGGTTTCATTTATCTTTTACTAAATATATAAATATATAAAATATTTTTTAAATTACATTTTATTGAAATTGAAATTGCAAATAGAATATGTAAAATACTAAATATTGAGGAAAAGGAAGTTGCACGGGATTGCTATTTTGTATACAGTAAAATTTCTGAAGATTGCAAAAAATATTTAAAACAGAACAATTTAGCCCAAGTAAAGCTGGGTAATTCAGCTAGTATTGAATATACTCCTATTATAGAATCAGAAATTCTAAAATTGTACAAAATTTCAGAGGGATTCAGAAATTAGACTGAACTATTCTACAAATTTAAGTTATTCGATTCTAAACTAATTATTTTCATCTACTGGTTCACGAGGTTACATAATATATAAGTATCAGTATATTGAAAATGTTGTCTTAACATAAATGCTAATTATTGATATGAAAAATCTATTATTTTGATATAGAATAGGGGACTTAAGATTTATATGTTTATAAAGATATTAGATTTATATAAAGGTACATATATTATAACTATGTACCTACTTATAATATTAGGTATATAATTTTTGAAATACATTCAGTTTTGCTTACTGGCACTTTATAACCAGCTACTGAATTTTTCATATGATTTAACTTTGTTGTCTTACTGCCATACCCGATCAATCTGTTCATTATTTTCTGATCGCTAGTCATAACCGAGTAGTTGTTGGCATATTTTGAGGTGATTTTCTGTACTGTGCTCTTAAAAAATCCGCTATTTCTCTGTTTTTGAGTCGTGTCCAACAAGCACGATAACATGCCCTGATAGATATTTGGAAATAGTTTCATTTTCACCATTGCCGTATCCAGTGACTCTCCTGCAAACATGGATGCCACTCCATTGGTTAATGTGTCTACTGCCAAAATGTTATTCATCTAAAATCGATTATTCTGTAAATAATTGGTCATGACTTGACACTTGTGTTTAATCGTGTTACTCGATTCTATGGTTTTTATATTGGATTTTGTTATCTAAAAATATTTCTTAGCAACGATATTACAAGAATATTACGTATTCTACACGTCATGTATATAGTCATCACTCGTTATCACTCTGTCAGTCCGCATATTTTTATCATTTCATACTACACACGAGTATACTTAAAATGTTAAGGTACCAAAATCCTCAACTTCTAGTTTTCGTAACCAACACCTCTACCCACGATAATCTATTTTAAAGTTATAAACATTTTTAAAAAAGGATCTTGAATCGATTTTTCAAAATCATTTAAAATAACATTTTTCTTATCATTTAGTTCCAAAAGAAAAACATCATCAGTCTGTAACTGTTTTTAGAAATTTAAGATAAATTTATGAGTTACTGTATAATGATTTGGAAATAGATAATTAAAATAAAATAAAAATTGATACATTTGTTACAAATAAATCAGTTTGATCAATTTAGGCTTATTCCCGAGAGGTTAACAATGAATCCAATATTTTGAAGTAGACAAATAATTACAGAGAAAATAAGAAAGAAAATGAATACCTATGGTTTATTTATTGATCTATAAAAGGCGTATTACAGAGTTCTGAAGAGTTCAAAAGGAAAAAAGATTACCAAATGAATATTTGAATGTAATTAAGGACATATATAAAGGAGATAGTATACGAGTAAAAAAATTTTACGAGGATACTGATGATTTTAATATCTAAATATAAAATAGGAATGCACCAGGGTTCGATTTACTTATTTTTAGTGATACATATACAATAACAATACAGAATTAAAATAAAGAATACATCGTAAAGAAATTTCCGTAGGCATTAACATCAAAAATTTAGGTTTCGTTTTCCTCCACTATCCATTTTACTCAAAAAAAAGGTCTATTCCATTTTCCTCCACTGGTTATACATATTGTAATTAAAAAAAAAATACCTATATATATATTAATTTCCTATGTACTCACGTGTTAATAGGGTATGTGAATATTATGTTAACTTGAATAATTTATTTGATTGAAGTGTATATTAAAACCTGAAATTTAATAAATTACTAAACTCAGTGGTTAAAGTGTTGTGATGGAGGGGGCGGCACCCTCTTCTTTGCTTAGTTTAAGTTTGGCGTGCCTTTTTAATTTAATTTCCGAGAGGAGTGTTCAAATATTTTTTAATCATAAAAATTACGTGTAAATACAATAAAAGTAAAAAACATATATTTGGCGTGTACCTATAGGTAACTGAAAAATGATAAAGAATGATGATTATTGATTAATATACCTACCTATATAATAATTAGGTATTTCGTACTTGTGACTATTTGTAATATTATTATATTATATATAATATATATAAATATAAATATATTTATATATAATATAATAATATTATTGATTATTTTGTTATGGTCAATGCTTAGTCATATCACATTTTATATCGATATAGTTCTGTTATAATATAGATCTATCATTTGTAAATGTTCATTTATTGAACGAACATTTTAATTAAATAATTTAACGAGTTTTAAATTATATAGCTAATACAGGTGCACCAAGATTTAAAGAAATACATAATGCATGTAAAACGAAAAAATGTGTAGGTATTAAACTTGAACATAAGAATTATATGATTGAAATTAATATAGGTACATTTTTTACAAGTTTAGCTAATAATTTAAAATAAAGATTTTTTACAACACAATCGATTAAATGGATCCATCAAGAGAAATATTTAATAATTTGTTACTGGATTTAGATATGCTTTCTTTAAATAACTGACATGATAACTGTGATATTCAGAATGGTGATACAAGCATACGACGTTTATCAAAAGTTTTAAAATTAGATGAACAAGCCAGTGTACCAGGCTTTCATGAATATAAAAATTCATTCTTCATCAAATGATAACATTTAATCTCTTATGACTTTAGCCATCTTTTCAGCAGAATGTGAATGATCACTTAGTTTGATGAATGAAATTGTGTCCACCAAAAGAAGTGTAGGTACCTACTGACAAGTGACCATATGTCATCATCTTTTATAAATTGTACAGGCCCACAAGTCAATAATTTTAAACTACATCCATATATAAAAACTTGACTTATATCAGGAAAAATAAGTGCTGTTGAAGTTAATTGTCCAAAATGATTAAAAACCAATACAAAAATGTATATAGAAATGTACAAACCTATTATTAGGTTAGGCTTGGAAAAATTAAAATCATATGAAACAAAAGTAAGCATTCATAGGTATATAATCATATACTGAAATTTATTTATTTTTTTTGATTGAATAATACTACTTAATATTACATTGTTTTATATTAAGATATTATATTTTTGGCTAAAGTATAGGTTTATTTTAATATAGAATTAATTTTTTATTTTTTTTATTCATATAGTTTTATTAGTATACTTTAAAATGATACATTAAATTGTATAATATTTTATTTGTATATACCAAAAATTATGTGTTAATAATATATAATTATTATTAAGACTGAATTTGAAGTTGTCTTTTCATATCATTATATACTTATAATGTTATCTTTACTCGTACATATTATTTAAACGGCGATTTCTTTGCACAGCTATATCTGAAATTCCAATGAACCGATTTTTTTTATTTTAAACTCAAGTATTTGGTATGTAAATGAGCCATTTAACGAGAAAAATTCCAAAAATTGAATAAGTTGCTCATAACCATGCAAATTGGTGATCTTTCTAATATATTACCTATTTATAATAATTGTGGTAGTTATAAATATTTAATGAGCACAGATTGTGAGTATGCTGGACCATGACAACATTTTCAGGTGAAATGTTTTCCCGATAATTAATCATTTTTTTATTGATTTATAATAAGTATTCAACTATTTAATTTTCTTTTACTGTAACCTAGCAGCGATGGGTAATTTAGATATTATATTATATTATATATATATTATATGCTAGAGTATAATAACTAAAATCTAAATATTTATTTGAAAGTTGAGATAGAATTTGTTGTTTTGTACATACTATTAAAAAATGAAATAAAAAAAAGTATAAAAAGTGGTATTTAGTTCTAAATTGTTTGCAAGATCTAAATTATAAAAAAAAAACCCAAAGTGTATTATGGTGTAATACATTATAATGGTGTAACATATTAAAATTATAAAATAGTATATATTTATGTATGGGTTAAATTCTATTATGA
The DNA here is from genome assembly GCA_025469235.1 of Pemphigus obesinymphae. Taxonomy (NCBI): domain Eukaryota; kingdom Metazoa; phylum Arthropoda; class Insecta; order Hemiptera; family Aphididae; genus Pemphigus; species Pemphigus obesinymphae. The sequence continues at coordinate 7,309 of JAIPRL010005531.1, read as the reverse complement.
GTTATTATTATTTATTTATTTTTATATAAGTTTATTAATTTTTATTTTGTATTCTAATAGGATTATTATATATTTTTGAATTTTTATAAATTACAACTTGAATTATAGACAAAAATGTATATATTGTAATAATTTATTTGTATTTAACATGAATATTTTACCTTTTTGTTCTGTATAACTTATATACTTGGTATAAGAATGGTATGTGCGTGTGTGTATGTATACCTACACATATATATATAACAATAATATATGCTAACTCACTAAAAATTTTGACCACAATTTACGCTCCAGTCAGGCCCAAAATTACTTATATCACATATTTATAATTTACAAAAAATATAATGAATATTTTAAAAGTGATTCTTGTTCTCTGGAAATATTTGAGAGGACCTCTGAGAGCAAACTAGGTATAATATTTGTAATTCAATTTGATATATATTAAAATATTGCCATTATTGTATTAAAGTATTTTTAGTACCAAGTTTTAATTGTGTTATGACCCTGAGATGCTTTCTCATTTTACATTTTTTAACAGTATTTATTTAATTTAAGTTACCATATACGCCATAAAGTAAATTTACGCATACGACAAAAGTAATGACACCAAACTTGGGAATCAAGGATATTTGGAAGTATATTATAATACCTACCTTTAAGTGCTAGTATTATGCTTTCAAGTAAGTAGAAATAGATAACACGTTTTTGAAAGTAAATATTTAATCTCTAATTATTATATTTATAAAATAATAAGTATGTGTGCAGAAAATGTAACTTTTGAATATAAAATAAATACTTGCATAAGTTCCTATCATGTGAACAAGAAGAAACATATCTTAGAAATAGGTTTTCACAATAAAATATGGATTTTTTTACTACTTAAAATAACTAGAACTGTTAAAAAAAATAAAAATACAAATGAGACCAATCTAGTCTAACAAAGTTTAGTAGGTACCTACTTTGTTCAAATTATAATTTGTTTAAAGAATATTTAAATTATTATTATACATTTATTGAAAGTTTATCACACATCATTTATGATCTAAAAATATAACTGTTTCTTAAAGATAGAATACACGCTGTGCAAAAATATACTACAAATACAAGAAATAATTAGGAAATCACTATGGTTTTGAAATTTAATAGAATTATATAGTTTAAACAATATAAATCATTAGTTATTGAAGAATATTTTTACAATAACATGCAAAAAAAATTTAAGTAGCCAAAAAAAATGTTTTTATTCAGTATCCTTAATAATAGTATCTTATTCCCATGTTAAATCGTTTACAGAAGTATAATATTATGGGTCTAGGACATTTGGCCATAACTGTTTGGATGTATGGCCCATTCAGCGTGGGACTTGTAAACATTGGATGGTTTTGGCTTGAATCTTTTAGACATTGGAAATTCCCTAATATTATATGTTAAACATTATAAGTATGTAATATAATTAATAACATTTTATGTTAAGTCTTTCATTGGTCTGGCAATATAAATTTCACTTGAAATTTCATTTCCTTCATTTACAGTACCATGTTCTTGAAACAGTTTTAGACCGTGTTCATTGACTAAGTGTAAAAGAGCGACAAAAATAATTCCTATGGAAAATTCTTCACGTTCCATAATTCGTAATTTTATTAATAGATTTAAAAAAGATAATCGAGTACTCCATTTACTTTTGAAATCAATGATCTAAAAAATAATTTAAAATTAAAATAATAAATAAATACAGATGGTATTATAAATACTTACAACACATTCTTGTTCAATAATTGTGTATATTTATTTTTTAAGTTCACCTATATCCATTTTTAATTCGGTTCTAATATTGTTATCATCTAAATTATCCTCTTTTTCAGAATGCAACTAAAAAATGTAATAAAGAAAATTTATTCAAAATAAATTGAAAATAAAAAAATTATGAAGTGATTCAGATGTATGGTAGTATTCACCTTGTTTTATTCACCAAAGCACAAGTCAGTTTTGTATAATTACTTACAATTAACAATTCAAAAAACAATTGCCAATAAACATTAGAGTATTAATGCAGTTTATCTACCATAAGATTTATTTCCTTTTTTTTAAATTTAAACAATGGTGTTGTTTAAATTTTACGCAAACACTTAGTTTCAAAGTTATAGTAATTTTAATTGTTTTGTATTATATAAAGCAATTATTAATGGTTTTTAAATAGCAAATCACTTGGTGCGGCTAAATATAATTACTCTTATTAGCTGTTCCCCGTCGTGTTTCACAGTAAATTGGTGGATATTTTCGAATTAAACTGTCTCTATGAGTACAACAAGAGAGTGGCCTGGCTCGGTTTATAATTTAGACAAAATAAAAATACAATTCAATGTAACATATATGGTAAGTCTGTATATACATATCAATAAAAAAAAGTGAAAATTGTTGGTAGAGACGACATTTTGGTTATGTAAACTCAGCAAAAATATTGTCATTTTAGATAATACCAAAAAATGTAAAATTGCTACATCTTTGAAATTAATTGTTAGTGCAAAATTCTAATAACCTCATTGTTTAAAACACAAGATTTTACTTTAAATAAATTTATCTAAATAGCTAAATTGTATTTGTTCTGATATAAAATTATTATTAAAATACATATTATTAGTCAGGATTGAATAGATAGCTCAAAGTCTAAAAACTAAATAAATACTCAATGAAAATTGTAAATCTTAAGAATTAATATTTTCTAAATAACAAAAATAAAATAAAATAATGAAGTCGATTTTATTATAAGCTGGTATGTTATAAATATACAATATATATCGTATTCAATTTATTGAAGTCTATGTATTCAAGATTTTCAGTTTTTAGTTCATCTAGGTTTTTACGCATTGTAGCATCTTTAAGCTTATTGTCAGGTGTATCATGGTGTTCAAATATTTCTTGATAGTCATTGATATCCTAATCATGAATTATATTTATATTCATTGATTGTATTTTATTATTTAATATATTATATACAAACTATTTTAAAATAATGTTTTCTATTACTAATCATTCTGTATAATTATATATTACATATAGAAAATTTGATTTGTTAATTATTAACACAACATATGTGTAAAAAAATAAATACTTAAAATAAAAAGTATATACATTTTTACTAGGGTTGGGAATCAGCATTAACCAATAGTAGATATAAGCCGATATTTAAATTATTGGATATTGAATATCAGATGTACCAATAATAGTATAACCAATATTTAATTTCTCGAAGAAATATTTTAATACTTATATACTCCTGGGAAAAATATATTGCCTATCAATAATAATTTAAAAAACTCTTTGGCTACCAAAATTTCTTTAGAAAAAACCACAATTGAACTTTAAAGATGTTATTTGTTATTATACAAGCGATGCACCAAATTATATAACTAAAAATATTATTCGCACTGCAGAAAGAGAAAGTCTACATAGACTTATGACTATAAACATGTCTGTTATCAAAATGAACACAATAAAAATTGCATGTATTTAAAATTAAATTAAAACTATCATATCGGGTATCAGTTTACTATTGCTAAAAACTATCAGGTTATCGGATATTGGAAAAAATTACTATCGGTTCATCCCTAATTTTTACATATTGTTTATGATATATTGAAAGATAAGTAATATTTTAAAGCTAAATTTGTCCAAACTTTATTTTGAATCCTGTTTGACAGTCACATGTATAGTATGGAGTGTTTCAATTGACTTTTTAATAACTGGTCACTACTCAGTACTTAACTAATCGTTATACAATGAACACCAAAAAAAAATTAACCTATTGCCCTACATGGCACATTATATAAAACAAATTGAAAAAGAAAGGAAAATTTATTGTGTGTCCAAAGATAGTTTTTTGACATTGTAAAGTTGTTTTATGAACTTAATGACATTGCAATTATTATTGGATGTTGCATAATATATGTGTCTATGAATCATAGTTTAAGATATAATGATTACCTAACTGAGTATATGAAAGTAGGTGGTATTCATAGATGGTCCTATGATAAATGTATAAAACAATAATAAAATAATTATACACCATAGTGGCCTATTTATGAACTATAATATTCATTATAGCATGATATTATTATTCATTATATATTATATTCATTATTTTTCACAGATAAAGAATGTTAACAATTAGTATAACAGATGTATTTACGATTAGGTTTAATTGTTATTTTATCAGGACTTGTCAAGCGACCATTATATATATATATTATAACTGTACTGTGGAAATCAATACTACCCGATTGATGGTAATAATTTATTTCACATAAGCTACCAACAGTTCATGAGTAGGGAACGTGTCAACAAAAAAACACGTGTGTGTGACAAATTTCAATAAGAAACATTCCATTATAATTACTAAATCATATATGGTATGAAATCAGATAAATTATCCAAAATTATATTTGTACCTCGTCATTTAAAAATAATACAGAAGATTGATTTTCAGATATTAAATTATTTTCTGCACTATATTTTTTTTTCCACCAATCTGGTTGATCATAAAAATATTCCAAAAATGATGGCCTTAAATTTTAATGATAAAAATTATTATTACATTTAATTTTCATAACATTTATGTAACTAAAATAAAAATATGTGGATAAATAAAATTATTTACTTATAAATAAAATCAACAACAATTGATTTTATATCCCATATATTAGTTAACATACTCCATTTTATTAATGTATGAGGTGCTAATTTTTCTTCACTTATAATATTATTGTTTATAAAAACATCAAGTATGGATATTGTTGATCATTTTATATTTGATGTATTTACTTTATTGCATCTTTTCTTTGTCTTAAGAAACTTAGGTTCTATGATAGTGTTCTGTGATAGTTTATCAATATTTAAAAAATGTCATTTTGTTCATCTAAAAATTTAATTGTATATTAGTTTTATTTTATTAGTAAAATTGTATCAAACAAGTTTAAATATGCAATATATTACTTAAATTAGATGATTTTAATGCTTTGGCCATAGCTTGAGTTTTCCACATATTCTTCATGATCCTTTCCAATTGGCAAGTAGAACAGGATTGAAAAAACTATAGTCCCTATTAACTTCATCAACACAATCAGCGAGTCCATCTATTGTTGATGAATCATTTGAATCTTAAAATTAAAAGTAAAAATTTAGTATGTCATAGACTTAAATTCATTAACATTATTCTAAAGTTCATGTATATTCCTAAATCCTAGGGTTTAAAACACACGTTTTAGTGGAATTGAATAATTTGTAGAATTATTTAAAGAAAATATAAAAACTCAATTTTCACAAAATAATTTGTTTTATTACAAAAATATATATTTCAGAAATGATGTTTCCATCTTCAGTGTTAAACACCAACTCGGGTATATTAAAATAAGGTTTAAAAATGAGTTTTGTTCCAAACAAATTTCCTTTAAAGAATATCATAGTTGGAATAGAATCTGGAATAGAAATAATATATTACCAAAATCAATACATAGGAAAGAATATTTAGACCTGATGAAAATAAATCTAAAAACATTTAATAAAAATTGAAAAATCATACAATTACTCAGATAATAGAAACTCGATTGTAGTTTTTAAGAAAAAATACTATAAAAAAATAATGAAATCTCTAAAAAACACAGTACTACACGGAGAATTAAAAAGAATCCTATTAATAAAATTGTAAGAGAAGTAACGAAAATTAGCTAGAAACCCTCAATTACTAAAATTATATAACTTACCAAAGATTCATAAACCAGGAAATAATATGCATATACACTCGGATTTTTTTCACAACTAGAGCTCTTACTCATTGTGCATTAGCTACAAGAATTATCCAGAAAGTAAGTTAAAAGATTTTCAAAAAAATACAAAGATGCAAATTATATTTTAATGAAACTTGCATGGATTATAGTAAATATTATTATATTACATTATTTTTCCATAAAATCACCATTTATTTTAACATATTTTGTTCTGTAGGTTGAGTTTTTTTTTAATCCTGTGTTATAAAAATCATCTTCCACCTCTTTTAGCCAATTCTCTACTTTGATTTTCACCTCTTTATCATCAGAAAAGGGTTTTCAATAAAGATATTCCTTCAATTTAGTGAAGAGTGACTTGATATTCGGTAGATACATTCAAATAGCGTATTACAGCAAACATTTCGCACTTGGCGGAAGACTAGATAAGAATGCTTATCTTAAACTTTCACCACAACTAAAGTTGAAAAGCTACTAATGTCTAGCTCCAACAAAAATTTATTCACCACAGCCGTGTAGCATGGAGCCAGCTGAAGTAAATAAGCGGTGCCAGATGTCAATAGCTTCCTAACTCTAATTTTAGTGAAGATTTAAAATTAGCACCATCATTCTATCTACATGGTAGTATGAAGTGTATGCTATAATATGCTACAAAAATACAAAAGGCATGATCTATTGACACTATTCGTCAAAAAACACATAGAAGCTCAAAAAATTGACTTATGGTTGATAAAATGTATTGAAGTAAATAGTGATTATACAAAAAAAATAATGTAATATCTATCCCTGCTTGTTTCATTAAAATATACACATGTTTATATTTTTTTAAATCTTGTAATCTTACTTTGCGAAAAATCATTTTATAGTAATAGGAAATATAAATTACTAGGTATTTCCAGTAGTTTTCTTAAGCACAAAAAAAAACTAACTTTTATATCAAAAATATTTTCTATATGTTATACATTATTATATTAAACTGAAGCTTCATTTAGAATAGTTTTATTGAATGTAATGATATATCATAATACATCTACCCCAAGAATTACTTGTTCGATAAACTTGTTTGATAAAGTGCTTCTACTCTAACTACTAACAGCAAAGTGCACATTTTTATTTATTATTGTTATTCAAGTTTCATAATAAAATTAAGTTATTATTGACTTATCAATATTCATTTGAATGTATAAATTGGCCCAGAGACTAAAATAGATTGAATAATTATTATAGTATGCAAAATGATTAATTTAAAAAAAATTTTTGATATTTAGTTTGTATATAGGTAAGTACCTATAATATAATCCCTTTGGTTAACTTTGATTAGTCATATAAAATTTCTATGATATTTAGTTAAATAGTGTATATATTATTTATGTTAAAATAATTTTTCTAATATAAAGAATACTACTTAAGGGGCTTCGACACCGGCCGTTTTTAAGGAGTTCAGTATAGGCAATTTTTAAGTAATTTTAGGAAAAATAAAAATCTAACAATTTAAAAATATATATGTACATTTTAAAATTAATCTAAAAATA
>JAIPRL010005530.1:0-31629 GCA_025469235.1 Pemphigus obesinymphae | reverse complement strand
TTGTTCGATTTTTATGTCTAACATTTTTCGGCAGTATGGTCAAACTCGCACTAATAACAAGGCTACTAACGTATAAGAAAATGAACCAATTTCATCAGTGTTTATAGTACTTTTAGATAAGTCTTTTCTAATCATATTTCAATAATTGTTTTATAGATAACGTTAATAGTTTAGGTAATATTTAGAAAGTCTCGTTATTTTATTGTCACACCTCGTACATTTTTGGATCGGCACTTAAATCTGTTAATCGTACATTTTTTCAAACAATCACACCTTATTATTAATCCTTGTCCACCAATCAAAGACAGTTGCGACACTGTTTATCGAATACCAATTTCATTTTCTGGTATAATTGCCGATTCTAAAAAATTTTCTTCATATAATGTGAACTGATTGCGAGTTAACAGTTGTCAAAGAGTTCTTGCTTTTGTACCCAGGCGATAAAAATCTCCAACCACAACTTGTAACACCTTAGCCATTAATGTGCGGACATCAATTTTACTTCGATCGACTTTCGGAATTTTAATTTTGACGGTTCGTCCAATTAATACAATTAGCATTCCTTATTTGACATTTGCTTCATTTTTCTTGCTTGTTTTTATATATCAATATGTGATTCTTCCCGGTGTTGCTTAATTTTTTGTCATCCGCGCCGGTAGGTATTATATTTTCTACGTCCCTTATTTCTACATACCTATTCAGTTTCTCCCGGTGTCTCTACTTCATCATAAGGTTCCTTATCGATTTCAACTTCTTCATCTATCTCACCAACTTCAACTATATTTGTCTTTGGTTCTGTAAGTGCCGCCTCTAAATCCTCTTCTGTTTGCAGTCTTGGTAATACATTTTTTGGAATAATTTAATTAGCTAATCCCATTTTCATTTTATTCCCAAACATTGCTTTATATAAAGAGCGTTTGATTCCTGAAAATGTAGTAATTAAATGTATACTTTATTCAAAAAGTATTAAAAAGTACCTATATAAAAAAGTATTTTTATTTTATTTTTTCTTTCTTTCTTGAAAAAAAATTTCAAAAGGTTTTATTTCATTTTTTTAGTTTCATTAAATTTTTAATTTTATTAATAAGGTGTGATTGTTTGAAAAAATTTATGACTAACAGATGTAAGTGCCGATCCAAAAATGTATTGTGCAACTCGAAATGCCACAGTAGCCAAGCCTGCACAAATAAATAATTTAATAATAAAATTAATTTAATTATAATAAAAATAATATACCAGTAATTAATGTATTACCTATAGTGCCTATAATAGGTATACTTAAATGACAATAATTATTAATAATTATATATAATAATAAATTGTTAATAACACAATTGGTGAAAATTTCGGACTTTTAGTAACACTAAAGAGATGTTATGTCTATGGAGGGTTTGACCAAAAATTTTGTATGTCCTAGGTTTTACAGAAATCAATTTTATTACTATAAACAATCAGTGTTAGTAAATGTCCGAAATTCGGATCAATTTTTTTTGGATAGAACTATAAAATGTACCTATAGGTCAGGGTCATCCTGAAGAAAGAATTTTTTATTTTTTGGTAGTGGGGGAGGGGGTGAAAATGTGAAAAATAATATACTACTTCTCTTTAAAGTTAAAATAAGCAAAAGAACATAAAAAAAAAGGTAATCAACTTTTTTCGCATTTTGCCGACTAAAATCCTAAAAATTTAGTTTGCCGAAAAATACTTCATTGCTGCATAATTTTCAGACAAAATTCCAAAATACTTGATTCAAGACGTGAATAAAAAAAAAAGGCCATCGACTTTTTTTCTATTTGCCGACTGAACTTAATTTTGTTAACTGTTTTTCGATGTTGGAGGAAGTGTGAAACTCCCCCCCCCCATGGGGTTGGCCCTACTATAGGTACCTAGGTAATTAAAAATACTAAATAATAATGACATTATAATAGGTACAAAATATTTTGTGTAGGTACTTCCTGAAATAAAACATAAAAGCAATTATTCGATATTTTATATGAACATTCAATTTGAAAATGTTTCATAATATAGATTTTTTTCATCTTCAAAAATTACTGAAAACGTTGTTCTAAATGATTTTTTTTTATTGATGTTAAAAACAGGTGTTTTAAACAAAATCAAAATGTTTTTATAAATTTCGTGTTAAAGGAATGTCTTTTATCGATATTTAAAACAGGAATTTTACGTTTTAAACATAACAATCCATTGACTATTATATACTAATATACAGGAACTGCCTATTACCATCATTGACTATAATGTAGTTTAATAAGGTCTATGCACAATCCTGCCATTACCATAGGGCATAGACAACTAACTTAAAAATGGGTCGTAGGCAGTTGTCCAAAACAACTGGTCTTCAGATATAGGTAGTGAAGATCTCCCACTGACAGTTACGTCTACAAATGCATCATGAAATATACATTTTTAAAGATTCGTCGTCAAAAATTTTTAGATAATATAATGAAAGTAATATACCAAAAATGATGTGAATCTGTTTGAAAATTATTTGTACACCTTTTTTTTTGAAAATTTTTTTTCTCAAAATCCGTCGTCCAGAGAACATATATATTTCTAAAAATGAATATGACGTTATCACGTATAGTAATTGTTTTTTTGGCGCCATAATTACATAAACATAATGGTTAGATACTTTTCGTTGTCGTTTGCCGTTGTTAATCAGCATTCTGCAGTCTGCGCTATGAATTGTCATTTGTATCATTTCCGTGATTTGTCATCTTAATCTTTTTACATATATTACAACATTTATAAATCATTTCGTTCGTATTTCCATCAATTTTGCGCGCTGGGTCAACGCATCTCCCGGTTATACATTTAAAACTTGTTGTCCATAAACACAAAAAGGTAAGAAACAAATACCAAATGCGATTATATAATAGTATTAATAGTAAAGCATTGTATTCTGAAAATATTACAATTTATTGTGGACGATAACATTATGTAGATTTATCAGAAAACTCGAAAAATAAAATTTCATTAGGACATAGCCGGTATTGGTATAGGTACCTACTACAGAATATTCTGTTTTAGTACTCTCAAGACTACTGCCAAATCTATGACAAAATCCCCCCTGAAACAATTTTGAATAAAAAGTGAACAAAAATACCTACCTACTTGTACTAATACTGTTAGTTTAATAAAGTGTGACTTTCTGAAAGTGTACGTAAATTTATTTGTAAATATATTAGGTATATGGTATTTGGTACCTACCTATATCAATAGTAAACATAATATGACTGGTAATTAAAGTAACATTGAACTTGAGTGATTGCTATCATACCTATATTTTTATATATAAGATAAATAAATAATTATGTATAAAACAACATACCTACCTATTCTCATAAATGTTAAAATATCCTTAATATAATGTAGCCGAAGACTGTTGGAACAAGAAATTACAAAATATTGTGACACTTGATCATCTTAATTTCTAATATAGGTATAGGCTTTTATCGAAGCACCTAAACTACCTATTTATTTATAGGTATATGTGTACCTATAAGTAATCTATATTGTATTATATGCCTACTCGTGGGTTAGGTAGCTGTACCCATTATCATTGATTCTTCATCATCAACAATAGTGTTAATAATAATTTAAATGTTGTAATTTTTTTGTAGGTACTTTATTGTCAATGCAATAATACTGGTAAACGGACATTTTCTCTCAAATTATTTCTATGTTCTAATTAAAATTCAACACACATTAACCCTTTCAATCACGACGGTATGTTACCACAAACTGTATCTGATTTTTACATTTTTAAAAAAAAAATTAGATGATAAGAGATCTGAGCTCAGTAAAAATTTTAATTTAATAGTACCGTTTAGATTATTGATATTTATTTAAAATGAATGTATTTCCTATGCAAAATTCAATAAAGTTAATAATGTTATTACATTATAACCTATACTTTTTTACTACATTTATACATTTTAATTTATATTTTTTCCAATTATTATACCTATTATATCAATTATTTGTTTATATGTTTTCAATAATATATATATAAACCTATAGGTACCTATTTGATTTTTTTTTGGGGGGGGGGATGTCCTACTTTCATCCCATTTCAGGGGAGAAAATGCCCTATCGTGCAGTCAATAGATATATATATACATACTATTTGGCTCTTATTTACCCGGTTCTATCGTGTACCAGATTCATTTATTTTATAAATTATTTAAGTATTCAATTTCTAATTTTATGGATGTAATCGATACTTATTAAATACCTAAATTTTTAAATAAGAGGAATAAAATATAATTTTTAAATTGTTTTCAATATTTACTTTAAAAAAAATGTTTCGTACTTTTGTAAGTACATGTTATATAATTTTATCATAACAAATTAATCATAATTATAAAATATATGTTTCACTTTATTCTAAAAATAGTTTTTTAAAGAAATAACGTTTACCTTGCACCATTATTTTTTATATAGTACAATTGTATCTAGGTTTAAGCATTGCTTACTCCATTTTACCTGTTAACCATTAATATTAGGTATTATTGTGGTATTTTTTTTATATTTATTTTATTTTTTGAAAATGTTCATGTTTGAAAACCTCAATTTTTGTTTTTAGTTTTAAAAATGTGGGCTACTGATACAAATGATGATGAAGGGGGTTTCAACACCACAATGACACAAAGTCCAGCTGTTGGAACAGGAGCAGAGGCAAAACAAAATACTGTAATTAACGTAACTATTCGTGAACTGATAAACAGTAATGAAGAAAACAAAAACACACATGTTGTGGTCGTTGGCATTATCAAGCAGGTAAAATAATTAATAAATTATAATTTTATAAAATAACAATTCATATATTTTATATTTTCAAAGGTTGAAACACAAACATTAAAGAATATGTTTACAATTGAAGATAACACTGGTCGATTGTTGTGTATTCAATGGGGAGACGATAATGAACTATCCAGATACCCAAAGTTGATTGAGAATGCATATTTTAAAGTAGTTGGTAGTAAAAGAATTCAGAATGACAAGGTTACATTGCTCTGTCATAGTGTAAGACCTCTAGAAACTTTAAATGAGTTAACACATCATTTATTAAGTATCATCGCTTTGCCTTATAAAACTGAAGAAATTAATCTGGTATGAGTAATTTAACTGTTATAAAAGTGGAATAACTTTTAAATTATTATTCATTTTTAGACAAGTACTACACAACCATCATCTTTGATGGTCAACAAAGACTTTGGAATGAATGGTGAAAACGGTAGTGGATACACGGATTCATCCAACAGTTTATCTCTTAATCCTAAGCAATTAAAAGTTTATACAGTGATAAAGCGATGTCAGGACGAGGCAGGTTATTCAGCATCAGATATACAAAAGATACTTCCAGAAAAAATGTCTTTGCCAGAAATAGAAAAAATTCTTTCGTTCTTTATTGAAGAAGGGCATATATTCTCGACCATTGACGAGAACCATTACAAAGTCACTGATTTTGGCGGTTAATTATTTAATTTTAAGTATTTTATAACATTGTTTCAGATATCAGAAACTTATATTACTTTAGAATCTAAGCACTATAATTTTATGATATAAAATATCACTAATAAAGTAAAATTGTGTAACTAATTTTCAATATATTTATGATAATAAATCAAAGAATACAAGTCGTTATATAATAATTTTAATATATATATTATCCTAAATTAGCAAAAATTAATTATATCGGAATGCACTACTAAGATTGATGGAGTCTTTTTCCATTGTCGAAACTTGAAAGCCGTGGATAATTAACAAACTCTCTTCCATAATATAATATTAATGACAACACACATATAACCATTGTACCCCAGAACAGAAGGAATAAATATGTTCCGGTGTTATATTCTAAAACAAAGTAAATATTTATTATGTTAATATATATTAAAACTAATGATTAAAATATTACTAACCTGATGTAAATATTGCATTGGCCATAAACATTGCTAGTGCAATCATCAAAATCATGGGATACTAAAATATCAAATAGACAATGGTACATTAATATTTAAAATTAAATGTAAATTATACAAGTAATAATTTTATAGAATATAATATGTACAGTATACTTCATAACATATTGTGTTTAATTAAAATCATTACAAATATTCTTTATTCTCATGAATTTGATATAAATAATTATTTTTAAGTTTTTTTTTACACTGATTTTTCGTATTATTCAATTTGGTTTTATGATTTTGACGTTTCTACAACAATATTTTTACATCCATTTTTAGTTACGGTTTTTTTTTTCGTGTCGCTAGGAAAGTTGACTCAAAGTATTTTTGTTATCTTGGATAAATAAGTTTATACAACTCCTATCATAGGATAAAAAAAATTTAATTGTATAATAATGGAAAGTCTTGGCCAATAGTTTAAATGTGATATAATCATTTTTAACAATAACCTAGAAAACTTTTAATGAGATTGAAACGAGATTTAATTAATGCATGTTAAGTTATTAACCCCCTGTTTTTATAACATCAATTCATTGTTTTCTGAATGTCTAAAATGGAAAACAATGTAGTTTTTTAAATATCATTTTTACACATTAATTAGGTATTTAAACTATTTACATCATATAATATATATATTCACTATGGATATAATTATTATATTATATATTTGTTTGTCTCATTAATCATTAAATCAGGAATAATAGCTACATTCAAAATATTACGAAACTTTTAGTCTGACAATACATAGTATGGCCAATTTTTAATGATTGCAAGTAGCTCAAAAACATAAAATTTACCTAGCTATGTTTACTGTTTTCAATTGCATAACAGTGTCAAAAGGCAGCCAGACTATAAAAAGTCTGCTATTTATACACATTCCTGCTGAATATTATAATGATGAAAAATAATAAAAGTGAATTTAAATTATTATTATTATTGAACTTATGTTTGTTGTTTTCTTCTATTTTATTATTTTGATGACAATCATTGGTATTTATATTTAATTTTATATCTGTCGTTAGTATAATTTATATAACTCATTTTTCAATTTTGATTTGATGTGTGATAGTTTGGATTTGATTGTCACTTCTTCTGGAAAACTGGAAAATCTGGAAAAGTCAGGGGAATAGGAAAAATTGGTATGTTAAACCTAGAAATTAATGGTTAATTTCATGTTGAATAGTACTATTTATAGTAATCAAAGGGACAATGAAACTATGAAAAAACATTTATACTTCTTATCATATCTATATGAAATTAATTGAAAATTATGAAACTACTCTTAACAGGACATTGTACTTAAATTAATTATTTGGGTTTTACATTACATTTCTACTTATAATATTTATTCGAGTTAGTTCAGGTCTTAAAATAGAAACTTTGTTGTATATACCTATTAATTTGTATTAGATTTTAAATTCCAATTCTTTATAATATATTTAAAAATAATAATTAATTATAAAAATTTAATACTTTTATAAAAATATATTATAAAAAATAAAACAAAACCAGTAGAGGGTGGAAGCACTTCACACCCAGGATTGGATATAGATGAAGAAAGTGGTCAAACGTCCTTTTTTGGTCCTCAAACAGGAAAAAGTCATTATAATATTATTATAATTTTAGATTTTGATCTTTATAATAATTAGATTTTAATTTTAAAGTAAACACAATGAAAACTTGTAATTATAATTTCTCAATACCTAGATTTACACCTAAATACTAGATTTTGATCATGGATCACAGATTTAAATATAGACAATATTGTAAAAACTATACAATACATAATATTTTATATTCTTATCTTTTATATATGCAATCCATTTATTTATTTTATTATTTTTTAACCAAATTAAATAAAAATTTTGTCGTAACATGGATGTTATGATACTGTAACAACAAACAACAATATTTAAACAAGTAATTAAAATTTCAAATATAATTCTTTAAAAATAATGCATAACATCCCAATTGTTATCAATTATATAACGTTGGTGTTACCAGAAAATACTACCCTCATAAGCTAAAACACCATAAGTCCAAAAAAGTAGTTTTTGAGAAAAACTAGTTTTTAGTTTACACATTTTCAAACAATCTTATGATCTTGTAAATTACACTTCTCACAGCATTATAGGTGTTTATACATGTAATTTTTCCTTAAAAATGCAATGAAATCAAATTTAGCCGGTTAAAATACATTTTTCAATAATAAAACTTACTTTTTACATTTATCCGTAGTATTTTTATGAAATATAGATATCTTATTCATAGAGAAGAATGCCGTATGTCAGATGAATGTGATATTTTAGGTTTAAATGTTCTATAAAATATTATTTTTAACATATTTTATTAGTCGATCACTTATTAAAATGTATTGACATTTATACAACGGATATATGCCGCATCTATGATGTACTAAGCAAAAATGCTATATTTATATAAATATTTATCGCATTTATGCTTAGTAAATGTAAGATACGGCGTTTTTACCTAGTACAACTCATATTTTCATTAATTACGACATTACCAAATATTAATAAATGTGTTTTGTCTTGTCGCATGTATAATGAATTTTTAAGCTATTTTTTTTTGCAGAAAATGCGTAAAATTAGTATACCTATTAAATACCGTAGCTTACTTACAGCGTTTTAGCTTATGAGGGCAGAATACTCCTAACTCCTAAATAAAAAATTTAATCAATTTATTTCAAATTTAAATCGATATAAATTTTTTATATTTTCGTGTTCACACAAATAAATGAAATGGTTAAAAATATTGAATCGACTTTTTTATGAACGCATTATAGTAATTTGTTTTCGTAGAGTATAGCTTTTTTCTAAATCTTATAAAATCTATCTTGACAAGTGGCTATGGTGTAAACATTATACAGGTATAAATTGCCTATTATTGTAATATCATAACTAATAAATTATAATTTATAAGTGCATATTATCTAATTATTTATCAAATGAATCAATAAATGTAAAATTGACATTTTGAATAAAATTAACAGTGCCCAATGTATTTTATTTGATACAAATATGTAAGAAGTATATTATTACATTTTTCTCAAAAATGAATCAACATCTAATTAATGTTGTTACTGAAATCATTAATAAATACTAATAGTATATGTATAACTGTGGTGGCCAGTATGAAGAGACTCACAAGCCACACAAAAGAATAAAAATATTGTAAGAGCCAAGAGCAAGAGAGATTCTCAATTGTGGTAAAATATAAAAATACATAGTACATAATTGCCTCTATTGTTATTACTATAAACTAGATATCAAATGCCCAGTATCATAATCTATTGCAATAGATACAGCAGCTTTAGAAATTGAACTCATATAACGATTGCAAGATGAAGGACTTTGTCGGAATTATGGATATATGTGCCTGATATAAAATAAACATAGTATGTGCTCAAAAATTTATATGAATTTTTGAAATAACATATTCTTGCAAGTATACTCGACAATGAAAATAATAAAATCTAAACCTTGTTCAAATTTAACTGAAGATCATCAAACAACACATAATCCAGACTTCAAGAAACTTAGGAAAAATGAAGTTATAACAAATAAAAATAAAATAATAATTTAATAATTATTAAATTTTGAAATATATATTTAAAAATAAAAATGTATAACTGTAAAAATATTTTGCGTCTTGCGGTAAAATGTGAGTCACAGTTTAGACACCTGTGGTATATACCATAGGTATTAATGATAGTACATTTTATTATATTTTCATAATATATTTTTACCACGGCTCTACCATAAAATTATTTTTATGATCTTAATTTAAAAATAGTAAGGTAATCCCTAGTGAGAGAATAACAACATTACATAGGATAAGGGTTGTGGAAAAAGAAAAATGAGAGCTGAAGATTAGGTAGTAGAAATTACTGTTGTATAGAAAGATAAAAGACAGTATGAGTGGTAGATATGAAAATGTTAAGATAGATGAGTGGAGTGCCTATTAGTGTTAATAAAATGAGGGATAATAGATTGAGATGACTAGGACATATTTTAAGGAAGGAAGAGACAAGGGTAGTAAGAGTAGTAAAGGGAATATTTGTTGTGGGGAAGAGGAAGAATAATGGGAGAATGTAATGGAGAATGATATGAAATGGGCAGATGTAAGTGAGGAAGATGTGGGAGATCAAGTTCTGTGAAAGTTGAGGACTAAGATGGTCGACCCCAAATAATTGGCAGAGAACAAAGGAGAAAAGAATTATAATAAATATAAATATTGAATACTTACCATAAAGTATTTAAGAGCAGGCTTAACTTCTAATGGGCATGGTAAAGAAACGCTTTCGTCGGTATTAACAACATAATTCCCTAATACGAGATCAATACAATCCTGTAAAAATGTATACAGATTAGTTAATAATTGTCCTAACGTATTAATTAATTATTATTAAAATATTAAAAATGTTATTATTTTATCATGCTTTAAAGGACAATTTAATTAAACTCTTTAATAATAAGTAATAATATTCTAATTACTTGGCGAACTCCGTCTCTGAGATTGTTTTTATAATACCGTATAAGTGAATTTTTTAAATCTCTAAACATTCCATTGTAAGTACGTTTACCAGTTCGCGTAAAATCTGTTTTTAAGGCTCCTGTTCCAGAGTATTGAATTGATATAACATCAGCGTGATCAGCCCACACCGATTTGAATAAACTTTCAAAATTCAACTGATCTTCGACTTTTTGCATAGAGCTTAATATATCCAATTTCTTTAACAATTGTAAATATACTCTATTTAAATAATTATAAATAATTAAAAATAAAATAAAACTATTTTTACCTGTAACATAACAGTCAACATCCTACGGCCCAATAAACTTTGTACAACATTTGTTCGATCTAAACAGTCAACACAGTTTGTTCGGAATACCCCTTTTTGTAAAATTAGCAATTTTCTGTCAGACCCCAGAAGGAAGTATTTTAAATTATCTTGCTCGTGGGCTACTCTGTTCACTAAAATTGAAAGTCTATCCCATCTCATTTTTTTACACTCGCTATGGAAATCAAATGCTTCATATTTAATGTCATTGTTGTCTAACATGGTAACAATATCATTATATTTGCGTTCCAATTCTTGTTCAGCGCCTCTATGATCAATCTTTATTATTATTATTAGTATTTATTTCAAAATAAAATAAATTTGATAAAATTGCCTTTCTTACCAAATTTATTAAAATTTGTTGACCATACACAGAAATTTGTTCGTTAAAATGAATCGCTGCTGCTTCCAGATGATTTTCATTTTGAGCTATCTGCATCATAGGTTTGTACTTAAGTGTTGGATATTGTGCCCAATACAAAGGAATTGATCCACGAGTCTATAGAATAAAATTAATTCTTAAAAAATACTTATATTTAAGACAACGTTGCATATGCACCTGAACATAGGAACTCCGAGCGTTATTATATTCTACAATCATTTCTGTTTCAACAAAATTGGCAACATTTCCAGCATGGTCAATTCCACGTTTTATTAGTCTGGGACCATGGCGGTTTCGTGATCGTCTAGATACTATCGCCCAAACAAATTGTTTTTCATTCAGAACACAGTTATTTATTGCAACAACTGAAAAAAAAAAAAGGTAGTAAGTAATTAACACATTTAAGTTTTTAAGAAATCTGTTTCATATTATTACCAAATTTATACCCTAGACATGCCAAAATATAATTAATATATTATAAGTGTTTAAAAATGTTTAATGATAAAGATCAAGATTTGAATATTAAATTATAGCTTACATCCATGAATGATGGGAACACAAAACTCATGATAGTCCATACAAAAGTTACTCAATAAATAATTGTTCCATAGAAATCGTTGATCCGCTCTTTTATAGATTGGAACCTAAAATATATTTAATACAAAATATTCAATTATTACATGATTCCCACAACAACAAAAATTTAATATTTTATTGATTAATATATTTTTTTTTAACATCTATGAAGAACATAACAGCTGTATTTGTTGTTTTCATCTAATGAGTAAATTATAATCTCATAAGTTTTTATCTAATATATAATTTTATTATATAAATAGATGCAGTTAGCAATTTGGGATTTGGTGTACTAAGAACTTATTACTTAACAAATACTAACATCAAACATATAGCCTTTTAAAGTTTCAATTCATCTTTTTCTCTTTCACCATCTCTCCCAACTAATTGAGGTTGACCACCCAGTCCTCTACTTCCACAGAACTAAATGAACTTTTAAAATTTCAATTAATAATAAAAATACAAAATACTATTCAACTTTTAAATTATATTTTACTACCTTTTACTAAACATTTTAATTTTAATTAATTGTTTTTAGTAAGGAATAGAATACTTATTATTAAACATCTATATTATCAATATCAATTTCAGTAATTTACCAACCCATACCAAAAACATATATTGCACTATAATTTTAATCAAAATGGTAGGGTAAAAGAAATGAGTTTATATTTATTACATTTAAAAATGATACAGAAGTGTTGTGAAGTCTTTGCATAGTATGTGTTAAATCATATGTATATGAAAAATAGTAATATGGTGTATTGAAATTTTGCTTGACCATATTTAAATACTCCGTATCCATTCGAACCTGTTAAATGCAGAAATTAATAATTAATAAGTAAAATGAAAATATTTAGTACATAAAATATATTATAATGTATACATACTTGTGTTTCATTTAAATGGAGTTTAGTTTTAGGTATTGGTATTATATCGATTTCTATCAATTGCCATATGCCATGATCACTTATTTTACCCACAAATTTTTTTTCTTTAATTACGATAATGTAAGGACCAACTAAAAGTTTAACAATACCTAATATACCAGAAATTTGTTGGCGACTAGATTTATTTGATATTTGACCTTTATTTGCTGAAATACAAATAATAAAACAATTAAATTAATTTAAACAATCAAAATAGGTAAACTAAAACATATGTATAATTGGATTTTAAAATATTTGTTTTACTTCAGAAAAAAAATTCCAATATCTACAATTATATATTATTATTTTATAAATACTTTTTTTTTTAGATTTTGAGCAAAGCAAGGAATTTGTTTAATAATCATATCTAATTAATAATAATTTACAAACATATACCTAGTAATATTTAGAACTAAAACAAGTTTATAAATAGCCTTGACAAAATTTTTTATTTAAATTCATACTTAAATATCAAAATATTTGTTTAATACTTTTTTGGTTTAAATAGTATCACTAAAACATATACGTTTAGTTAATTACAGATGGATATATTTTTTTATTTCTCTCTTACTTTTACCTGTTCTATTAAGATACACTTTTGTAGGGAAAAGGGAATGTAGGTACATTAAAAATTTCAAATATTTATTCATTTGAGATATAGAAACGTATAACTTAACTTTAATACTCAATATCACTTGCAAAATCGACCTGCTATAATATACCTTTTTAAACTTAAGATAACGGTATAATATTAAACATATAATTATAATTTTTAGGTGATTACTAAATTACCGATTTACTAATTTTCTGCCGATCGGTCATAAAATAGGCAATAGACCAGACCAACTGAATTAAAACTTTGCACACGTGAGTACTCATAGAAAACACCTTCAAAAC
Organism: Pemphigus obesinymphae; assembly: GCA_025469235.1. Taxonomy (NCBI): domain Eukaryota; kingdom Metazoa; phylum Arthropoda; class Insecta; order Hemiptera; family Aphididae; genus Pemphigus; species Pemphigus obesinymphae. The sequence goes on along the minus strand of JAIPRL010005530.1, from coordinate 17,991 downwards.
GTAACAACTAATAATAATCATTTCAGTATTGGATGTTGAAAAACCATAAAAAAGTTTTGAAAATATTGGACAATTTTAGAGATTTACATCACCAATCAATGCATTTACAGTATGCTACGTAATAAGCGATATAGTAAGATTAAGATACTTAATTTTGAATATTGGATTTTGAAACTTTTTGGATGTTTTATGGAAATATTTACTCAAAGATAGACCAGAGGTGACAGAAACTTCAAAGGAGCATGATTACTGAAAAAGCTTTTTACATTTATTTTTTACATATATTCTTAGACCTGAGGGAGCTATGACTTTTTGCTCCCTCCTTGGACTTGCCACTGCAATATATCACATATTCTTTATTATATAGCTGATCAACAAAGAATCAGTAAATTATACTAACTCTGTAATAAACTAATAGGTAGCCAAAATATTGTAACTTAAAATAAATAATAAATATATACATTATTCATTTGTAAATTACTTTGTTTTTGAATAGTAAAGTCAACGCGATCAATGTTTAGTATAATATTTGTGTTTTGTACTGGCTCAATGAATATATTATCTGGGCAAACATACCTGAAAATCAAAAAAAAAATTTTTAAATCTATTAAAAAACATGTTAATTCAATAATAGGTCTATCTATTGTGTGTTATTTCTAATATTGTATTAAGTACTCAAAGGCCTTGAAAATATATAGTTTAATTTAACACAAATTTAAATGTATTGTCCTAAACATTAAACTAAAGATCATGAATGTGTATTATTTTAGTGTAGGTACCTACATTATATAGATTATTTTATGTTAAGTAAGCCTTATATTTTTACTAATAATGAATAAAACTTACATATTCATTCTATACATTGAAAATTATGGAAAGTATATAAATTGGTTTGTGTAACTTTGTAGCAAAAACAAAAAGACAGGAGTAATTTAAGCATTCAAATATTTGTAGCAATAAGCAAACATAGACTTGGGAGACGCATCACCGAGGCTCACCAGTATAAAAAATACATATAATTAAGCCTTGAAGAGAAAAATTGAATTGATGGGCATTAAAAAAGGCAATGAGCAAAAGAAAAAAAAAGAGGTCAGTAAGGAGTGAAAGCACTTCACTCGTTGGACAGAATATTTTAGATAGAAAATAATTAATTTTATTAAAACAATTAGGTATCTACATAATTATTTTTTCCAATTTAAAACATATTCAGTACAATTTAATGAAAGAATAAACTTTGAATATAGTCAGAATAATATATGATTAATTAACCTCGTTTTAAATTCTCAAATCTTAAAACCTAAAATTACCAATTTTATAACTTGAAAATTTCAGTTTATAATTTTTATAAATAAATAGCCCAAAATAATGAATTTTTTTAAAATTTCATCACGTTAATTTGTTGAATTTTTTTTAGGTGTTTTATTAAGGTCTTGATTTTTCACATCGGAGCCCATCAGATTTTAAATGCAGCCGTGATTATAGGTACTGATATATTATTGTAAGAGTAATTACATACGGAGAAAGCTCGACAGCCTTGAGGCAAAACGTTTTCATTTTATAACGGTGGATAAAAGCTCATCGTGTAAATACAAAAATAAATTACTATTCTTATACTTTACATGAGCTTCAAGGTCCATTACTTACAAGGGTGTAGTTTCTACACTATTATAATATACTCGGGTAGGTACTTACAAATTAAAATTCTCATAAATTGGCGGAGAGTCAACAAGTGTGGAGTCCATGGTTAACGAAATCTTGAGCTAGGTATTTAATATTACGGTATTTACAGCGAAATAATAGCGATTAGGTGTGTATACAGCAGTATTTGAGTATAATTTATTGTTTATTTTAAAAGTCAATAAATGTGTATAACTATAAAAACGGAATACCGACGATCAAATGTTATCATGATAGTCTATTTGACGAGCAACACATAGATGAAGAATAGTAGGACGTGCGTCGTGCAGTGACAATAATAATTTATTATTATTATTATTATTATTATTATCGTTATCAAAATGTACAAAATCGTTATCGTTATCGTTGTCAACAAAACAGGTTCGAACTACACGTACCAATGGCCATTTGTGACACCGTGCCGCGTAAATCCAGTTCACCTAAAACACAGAACGTAAAATGCACAAAGCTGGTTGTTTGGTTGGTATGAAAAAAAAGTGATTAAGTGAAAAATTACGAGGATAAAATTTGATTTTCAAGATCTCGCACCGTGATTTCCACTGTTGGAACAATTTTCCGGTCGGACACCCGGATAGGTTCGGGCCGAGTCGATCGAACCGAAAATAATTTAAAAATATTATTCAGAACTCGTTTCGGGTAACACCGGTTCGCCCGTCCAGTACAACTACGCAATAAGGTGAAAATTATTAATGTAAATTGTTTTTTTTTTTTTTTTTTTTTCTGTTTTGTGTCCTCTGGACAGGCACAAATTACCTTGATGTCGAAAATAATAATTAAAAAATACGTCGTTACTCGTATTATTGAATTTCATAATTGAAGGTGCCTATATGTTGCAAAACTAAATTACAGATATTATGCCACGCGCTTACTGGTATATATATATATATATACCTGGTATATATATTATGTAGGTATAATATTAGGTAGGTATATACAGTGTTGGGTAGTAACGTAACGGACGTTACTCGTTACTGTAACGTAGTTATTTTTTCGAGTAACTTTATAGTAACTTCGTTATTTAATTTTTGTAGTAACGTAACAGTAACTACGTTAGTTATCTATAAAAGTAACTTTGTAAAATAACGCTTTACATATTTATAAATAAAAAATACAATTTACCTATTCTAATAAATTTGTCTAAAATTTCCGATGACCCGTGGCATATCTGCGAAAAGTAGATGTTTTAACGATTGTATGATTTTATATAATAAGTTGGAGTAATAGCTGCATGATATTGAATTTTATAATATTCGACTGACGTCTATCAGAAAAAAATAAAGATATTTTTGACATTTTATTGTACCTATTTTCATTTTTACATATTTAAAAATGTTGAAATAGTAACGTCATTGTAACTAGTTACTTTTCAATTGAAAAATAGTAATGTAACGCTATTAATTTTGTATTTAGGTAACGAAAAAGTAATCTAGTTACCTTTTAATTTTGTAACTAGTAACATATAACTTAGTTACTTTTTAAAAGTAACTTACTCAACACTGATTAGGTACAATAATGTAATATATATAGTCAATGGTACAATATTATATTAGGTATATTAGGCACCTACGAAAGTGATGGAACTACAGGTGGATACAATATTGAATATTACAATATCGTGTAAATTGCACCAAATTAATAAGTATAATAATCAACGATTCGCGCCTCCCGAGGAAAACAATAATAGTCAATGCTGCTGAATAAATAATAGGTATTTATAGGTTTATCAGTATATATATATATATATATATATATACGTAAATATTGAAGAAGACAACTTATATCTCCCCTCCCCCTCCCCCGCTAAAATAAACGGAGACTTATTTGCAACTTCCAGCTAACCGTTATGGAAGTTTGGAACTGAAAAAGTGAAAACGTTGAAAAAATGACGATAAACCATCCACGTTTTGACGTTTTGTATAGGCGATTTTTAAGAGGTTTTTTGAATAATGAAAATTATTAACAAAATGCTAAAATACATTTTAAAAGTAATCTATAAAACTAGTTTTACATCTCTACCACTATTTATATTGTTGTGCAGTAATCACGATATTTATTCAAACCACTTGAGGTTTTCTGAAAAAATGATCATAAAAGAGAAATAATTAAACTAAATAAAATATGAGAACTTAAATTAAATTAAAGATGAGACCGAGTATGGGGTTTTTGCTCAAGAAGTATAAATTAAAAATCTAAAACTTTATGATTGAAAAACGTCAAATTTCTTTAGTGTTCACATTTTAAAACATTTCAAAAAATTGATTTTAACTAATAAAATCTATGTTCGTTCATAGTACATATTTTCAACTATCATATTCTGTTTAAATTTTGAATTTATGACAACTAGAAGAGAAGTTAGAAAACGAGAATGTTTTAATGTATAGACGTCACACATGAGATTTTTAAGGGGTTCTGTGTAGGCAATTTTAAGCAGAATAAAATCTTATAATTTAAAAATATTTTCGTACATTTTAAAACACAATATGTACATTGTGCTTATACAACAATGTCAGTAACAACAAATCGTACAGACTACAGACTGATTTAATAAGGGGTCCAATATATAGAAAGTTTCAATAAAAATGATAATTCAACAATTTAAAAATGTTTATACATATATATTTTTAAAATAATTAAAAACTAGTCGCATATTAGTAGCATTTTTATAGTTGTTATTTTTTGTTTATACAATTTTATTGAAAATATTACTTTCGAATACTTCATTTTTATCAACTTGAAATGTATATCGTATAAATACTAAATAAAAAACATTTCAAGTGCTCTACATAGGTAGACGTTTTTTTTAAATATATATTTATTAAAAAAATTGATTTAACAACTCATAAATGTATTTAAAATTTTAAATCCACGTATCGAAAAACGGTTACGATGTTTTCAAGTTGATATAATTAAAAAATTCAAAAGTAACATTTTCAATAAAATTTTATAAGTACATAAAAACAACAAAAAAAAAAATTATAATACCTACATACTTTTACAATTTGTTATATTAGTTTCATAAGACTAACGTACAATGGTTCTATGTGACTATATTATATGACAATATTTCAATTCAATCTTATGAATCTTCACCCGTTTTTGAACGAAAATGTAATTATTTATAATATAAGTATTATAACTATAAGTAATATCAGTAATTTAACTTAATTTATATTTAAAAATGATTCTATAAACATATTATTATACGCTTATATATTAATTCTATTATACCTAAATAGAAATCTAAATGAACTAATTTACCTATACTAACAAATTACTTAAGAGGAAGTCGCACACTCCATTTTTAGGGGGTATAGGAAATTTTTTAAGTATTTTAAGAAAAATAAAAATCTAAAAATCAAAAAATATTTCAATATAATTTAAAAGTAATTAAAAAATAGTCCTGGGTCAGTATTATTATTATTTTTTTTTGTGGTGTAATCACGATATTTGTATGGAAATACGTTTACGCAAAACAAATAAAATAACTTTTTAAAATGATTTTACAGTTATAACAATTATTAGAAAATTAGTAGATGACAACATTTCAGAGATAACCTCATTAGGCTTTTACAATTTTCTAAATATTAAACTCGTTATCGAAGGTATAAAATATAATTTTCTCCCCATTTTTAAGACACCACAAATTGTTTTAAACATATAATTTGAAAAAATGCCGACGAGGTTATCTGTAAAATATTGTTTTCTATCTATTTCATAATAAGTGTTTTAACCCTAAAATTATCTTAAAATGTAATTTCATTTATTTTGCGTAAACATGTTTTTACCATTGAAAATCTTTAGTGCGACGTTTTATTAAGCGACGTGGGGACACTAAGGGAATTATTTGGAACAACTCAACAATGTGGTACATAAAAAAATGCCTGTTCTTTTATATATATAAGGATTATATTATAATTTTAAAAAATATTGGGGGGGATGAAATGTTGGGATTATATGTTATGATAATATGTGAAAAATACAATTTTCCTAGAATCTGATTGCAGCGTCACCTACCTGGTTTAATTGTAAATCTAAACCATCCAGGGACACACTCAAACAGACACAATACATTTCATCAAAATCGGTCCAGCCGTTTAGGAGGAGTTCAGTGACATACACACGTATCTATAAAGATAGATATATAATATATAAGATAGAAAGGTACATATATAGAACAGAAATGTAATCTGAAGAAATTAATTAATTTTTTAATATTCTATGCCTTTTATATTAAAATAGGGTAAAATTAACCGATTTTTAATTATATAATTATGCCTTTGCCATTAACCTATAAATTAAAATATATATTTAAAATTATTTTGAAATTATGAAATAGCTGCAGTTACAGTATATAATATAATATTTAAATTTATTTATAGCTTTATCAGGCAATGTAAATTTATATTTTGAATTATTGAAACTATGACTATATAAATACTATGCATTTGTATAAAACGATAAACCCTAGTGCTATGGACGTATATATAACCGTGGTCATGGTATATAAAACGTTATCTATTCGTCCTAAACATTTGGAACCTATACTTACTGATAGATAATGAAATTTCAAACTATTTGAAAAAAAATTAAATTATGATTTTTTCCATGGTGTAAATCAATATTTTCATTTTGCTCTTCTCAGGGGTTCTCAATAATCTCAATATTTGTAATATAATAATTGAGTACAATTCTTACGTTTCACGTTTCGTATTTATATTGATTTTTATAAACATTTGAATTTTTTACAATATATTATTTTTCAATATGATAGGTACATTATTTCCTACAATCTTTACCGGTTATTCGATAACCGCGACACCTTGGGAACCACTAGTTGTACAAATTTCAAAGTTAAGTATCTTGGTCAATATTGACTTTTATAAATTTTTGTCTTCAATACACGACTGAATGATTCCAAAAATATTGTGAGTATACAAAAATTGGAAAAAAATATAAATTTTATGCAGTCCTGGAGGGTAACAATATAAAAAAGTATGTAGCACTGAATGGGTTAAAGTATAAGTAAGTAAAAAAATAATTCTGAACAAAAGTTTGCTACAATAATATTTTCAGATTTATAACAATTTTTCATCATTTTCAGTAAAGTTTTCCTTCTAAAACTATATCTGAAAAGCTAAAAATTACTTCTTTAACCAACTATAATGAAATGTTATCTATTAAAAAGCTTTTTACCTAAAATTCTACTAGACTCCTTTTATTCAAAAATGTGTCAATATAAAAAAGAAATAAATAAATTATAAAAATCTTGTGTTCACTAAAAAAGTGGTCGAACATTTCTAGAATTATTATTTTCCGATTTCTAATAATTTTTAGTTATTTTCGGAGTAGGTACTTATATTATATTCTTTATTGGGAACTACTGTAAACATTTTAATTAATCTAAATATTTTAGAGTTTTCTGGCGTGTGGTATTTTTGGCGTATAGATAATCATTGTTTCAATCAAAAACTTATGTCATATTTATATTATATATTATATGCCTACCGTCTGACTGAAAAATCTAAAAAAAAAAAGTAAATTTTTAAAAATTTTGTATAAATAAAATATATTATTATTTATATATATTATTATAAATTAAATTTTTAGATAGAATAATTTATTGTACAATAAGTATAGATACAGTATAGTATACAATATAATGTTAGTAAGTGCGCTATATAGTTGTTCGTTGTACGAAAGATTTAACTTTTATATCCAATTTTTCTCTGCAATTTCAGTTTTTGTATACCAATATATTATTGGCACTTTTAAGATGCACATTTTAAATTAAAATCGAAATTTGTATAGGAAAATACAAAAATACGAAAAGGTTCTGGAATCGTATGAAAAAATATTGTGAATTGAACATTATACTGCACGTTTTTCAAGAAGGCATGAACCATCACAAAATATCATGATAGAATCCTTTCATTGTGAGCTATCAAATTTACTTATATAATAGTACCCAGAAATCAGAATGTTTTTTATTGATAATTTAATTATTATTTAATATAGTTAGGAACAATATTGAGATTATTTTATTATATTATATACTATTACTACTATTATTTTCGGCAATCTCTATTATTATGTGTTTCCCATAGAATAATCCATTTTCCCCTTATAAAAACTGCCTGATTTACGCCCGTGTCTATATAGATACCTATATAACATAAAGGGGCACTGCATGTCGATAAGTCGTTTGGCGAGGAAGGTCTTAGGTCATACGTAGGTTATATTGTAGGTACTAGGTGCCATTATAATCATATTATAGGGTTGCGACTGTTAACCCCAACTTTATTTTGAGGGTAGAAACCCCATTATTTTATTATTAACATTATTTTTTCATATAAAAATCAACTTTCATTTTTTTTTTTTAAATAAATTCACTATATAAATTATAAGAATTGTATTTATTATGTTGTGAATACATATCGATTATTTCTTTACTGATACCAATCTCATAAATTGCATATAACGTTAACATGATTTCGATCTACGATTCAACTTTCTGAAATTCGCTAAAAACTTGTAAATTCTATCTCTAGGAAAATTTATGAAGTTTTATAATTTTATATCTATTCTCCTCTTCTCTAAAAATTGAAATAAGAACCAAATATAATGGGGGGGGGGGGTGAGAAACCGGAAAACACTTTTTTAGAGGGTATTGATGCGAGTCGATCGTTATCGAAGGATTCCACCTGCATAGATTGTACTTTATTAAAATGAAAAATAAACGAGCCTTTGCAGACAGGCAACATAATATAATTGATTTATATTTTATATTTTAAAATCAATGGTAACACCATTGGTGCCTACAGCGTTTAAATCCAGTCTAGAGACAATTTGTTTTTTTTTTTTAACTACTTAAATTTCGTTTTTCGAATACGACGATTTATTTTTTATATTATAATATATACTCATATTTATGCACATAGCTTTAACACAATCGTGTATATAACCGTATATATATACGAGTGTCCACTCGACTAACTATGTATACGTACCTCCGATTTGCAGTCTTGCTCTTTACTTTTTTTACCTACTAACATTATGATGGGCACATTCACATTTTATGCACTTCAATAAAATGCAATCAGCATTAAGAGTTAAGACGGTAATAAAATAATTTTTATTACTGGTTTCGAATAAAGTGTTTTATGTATAACTACATGACAGTATCTATACATATATGGGTATCTAGCCATCTTTACATCTTGACATCTTGAATATGGGCGAAATGACACATCTGAATATTATCATGAGGGGATTTTAAAATATTTATTAGATTTGAATTATTATATTATTAGGTACCTATATTTGTTTTATAATTCGATCAAAATATTTTTTAATTCGTCAGCAGGTAATTTATTTTAATTTCACGTTCTAAGATATGACAAGGTGAAGTTAAATAATTATTTACGACACAATTGATCTTGCCTTATACTATAAAATCCAATATAAAACATAGTGGCCATATTTATATAAGATATTTCAAAGGAATAGTGTGGATTAATACTTAATTATGCATTTACTATATCGTATGACGTATACTATAATATATTATGTAGGCCCGACCAGCCGATATTTAGAATTAAAATTAGAAAATTATTTCAGCACTTTGATTAACTATAGGTAGGTATTAACGTTATAAAAAACAACAATAAGTATAGAATATGCCACACCCAAATAATATACAAGGTACAATCATTTATTTTTGGTCATAAAAAAATACATTAAAGTACTAAAAGAAAAAAAAATTATAATTAGAAACGTAAACCCCCCCCCTCCTTTTTATAATAATATTTTAATCATTTTCGGATTCCTTCTATACCTACGTATACAGTGTGGAAACGCTAATTAAAAACACTCAATATCCTTTTACAGAGCCATGCAATTTGAATTTTTTTTTTTTTAGTTACCTAGTTGTTATACTTAATAATACACATTTTCACGCACTTAAAAATTTTTACTGTTGATTAGATGTGCGCATACGCAATAAAACTTTTTTTCTTAAATAGCAACCTTCCATTTTGACCACAAATAATATTTTTCGTATTTTTTCATGAATTTCAATTGTTAAACCACTTTTCCAAGTCCAAAATTAGCTGAGATATGGCAATTTAAAGTTATTCTACATTCAATATGTTCTATATACTATTTTTCTCAATACTTACTAAAATTATAATAGGAACTTAAATAATTTGGATTTTATTATTCTCTGTCATTTATTGTATTTTATAAGACAATATACAAGCCTCCAAACACCTAGACGAGTTTTGGAAGCGTTGTCCGGCTTCGGCGTCTAAGCCGAAAGTTTAAAATGTCCGATGAAATACAATAAATGGTAGAGAATAATAAAATCCAAGTTATTAAGTTCCTATTACAATTTGTGAAAAATAGTATAACATATTAAATATAGAATAACTTTCAATTGCCATATCTCAGCTAATTTTGGATTTAGAAAAGTGGTTTGATCATTAAAATTCATGAAAAAAAATATAATTAGTGGTCAAAGTGGAGGGTTGCTATTTAAGTAAAAAAAGTTATATTGCGCATGCGCATATCTAATCAACAGTAAAAAATTTTGAGTGCGTGAAAATGTATATTACGAAGTAGGTACCTATATTAACTAATTTAAAAAAAATTCAAATTTCATGGCTTTGTACCTACAAGGATATTGAGTGTTTTAAATTAGCGTTTCCATACTGTATAGGTGTAGTCGTATATATATATATATATATATAATGTAGCCCCTAGTAATATAGTGGCCCCTAAATATATTTGTCTCTATAGGAAATAATAAAATAAGGTCCAAACGATTTTGGACTTTTAGTCTGAAATATAATTTCCATTCCATCCTTGAAATTATGTATTATATATTTATAATATAAACCGTTTATTGTAAAAACAATTTTCAAAGTTCCCTACCATAATGGATATTCATGTAGGTACTGTTTTTATGCCGAATTATCATTATTATACTCGACTATAATAACAATAATAAAATAATAATAATATTATATATTAGCTCTTGCGAGCTTAAACGGCTAAACATGCAGCAAGCAAATATTACAATAAACAAGTCAAGTCACGAAATATCTGGGCGAGGACTTATATATCTATAGTAATAAAAAAAAAAACAAAAAACTTGCCTAAGTTAGTCTTATGATTAATAAGTATCTACCTATATACCTGTATAGTATAAGTATAAATTCCACTGCTATGTAATAATACAAATATATAGGTATAATATTTTTTTAAAAAAACTATATATATATATATATTTTATGACAAGCTTCTCTATAATATAATATATTAGGTATATCACTTAGCATGCGTTTTTTTTTTTTTTTTTTACGAACGACTAAACTACGAAATACATACTTAGGGTAAATAGAATTCTGTGTACACGCGAATCCGATGATTTTATTGTGTAAGTATTATAACAAACAAACGTGTTATCTGCGGTTTATGCAGTCGCAGCTGAATCGTATGTTAATTCACTGTAAATATTTAATATATATAGATGCATATTTCGTTTGTCAAATGCATTATTGTACAAACGGTAGTTTAATAAGGTCATGTTGCAGCGGTATAGGTTCGCAGGAATTTCAAACAATTGCTTTGGCTAGGGAAGGCGGGGCAGGGGGGGGAGACTTATCTCGGAGTTCGAACATTATAATATATTTTTGTCTGTCTGCGTTCAACGAACACTACTTTGACTCAAATTCGCGTACCTATACGCAATAATAATTCGGAAAATTATGCGAATATAGGCCGACCACATATTATTATGTATATATCTATTATATTTATTTACAGTAGCAGTGGACAGTAATGAACGCGCGTATAATCGAGTATGACTTTGAAAGTTGCAGACATAAGAATAGACGTGCGGAATAGACCGTTTTTCAACTAAGCATGTACAGCCTCATTAGACATAGAAGGAGGAGTGTGCACATTCGATGTGTACAGTTACTTTCTCCGTTTTTTTGTGAAGCTTTGCAATGGGGAAGAGGCCATAATGTTTGAACGGTATATACCTAGCAGGTATAGGTACCTATGTAGAACAAGAGTCGGCGAGTCGGGGTTATCAATATCCCACAACTTTCTCTTGTTCGTATAATACGGTCTAAGACAGAATGAAAAATTAATGGTATAATTTTTTTATACATTACGTTATTATATGCTTCTGAGAAATTCGTTTATATAGTTAAATGAACTCTGTGCGCCACATTATAGGTACTATAAGTATACATCACCCACGCATCACATTCGAATAGCATTGTCTGAACTGATAATATGGACAATATTTTATAACTTAAAAGTTGTTAATAGATATTTATTTGCGTTTGAATCTTAAATTTATGCATATATAGGTATCTATTCGTTTTTTTCTTTAAAAATCCATTTATTTTATTACATAATATATTATAACTTATAATTCATATTTTTAAGACGTAGGTACGTTTAAAGTTAAAAACACAATAAATATAAGTAATAAGTATACATATATACTATTACCTATATGTACCTATATAGACTCCAGATATACATTGAAAATATAAAAATGGGAATTGAAAATATTCATATCGTATAAAAAATATTGTACATTTAATTTTTTAAACGTTCTTCTGAACAATTTCGAATTATCATCGTAGAATATTTTAGCTCATTAAAAAAAAGTCTATGACGAAAAACACACATTATAATTATTTTTTTTAATCACTTGAATTATATTGCTGAAGCTGAATTTTGAAAATATATTAATTGTCTATTACCAATTTTATAACAAAATTATAGTTAGTTCTATATTTCGATTTACCTACGTTTTTGTCTAAACTGCATGTCCTGTGCAATACGTGTTAAGCTATAAACAAACAATAATATTAAGTAATATAAATACTGCAGTCGGATAAAACTATGTTTTTTTCATGAGTTATTTATCGTACGTAATATTATAGGTAATAAATAGTTTAGTTGAATACTTTTTACTGGATAATTACTTTATTTTAAGTACTTATTAATGTATTATGCATTATTAATTTATGGCAAACGAGTATAATAAATACTATATAGATATTCTCGTGGACAAATTTGTAATAGCATACCTACCTATTATATGTAATTGCATTTTTCGTATACGACTGACCACACTTATTTTTTTATCTATTATCTATAAAATGTCTATACGGTGTTTTAAAAATTTAAAATACTTTAAATGTGTCAGCTACATAGTAAAAGTGTAAAAGAACTGAAAAAGTATATAATAATTAATATAGGTATGAAACTATACGATAGAAAAAATAAATAAAAATTATTTATAATAAATATTTATGTACCTATAATCTATATACCTAATAAGGATATGTTTACTGAAAATAATTTAGTATCTTATATAACCATTCATATATTATAATTCATAATAATAGGTAAAAATAAGGTTAAACGAACTGTCGAGGTACCACTGCAGGCCCACAGCTAATCGAGTAAATATACTCAATTTACTCAATAATACCTGTATAGTTAATCAATTTTATAATATGGTAAACCTATTTTGAGGCAGTTTCATTGACGTCCTTCGATAGTAATACATATATTATAATATATATATACTCGTATACGTATGTACACAAGTATGCAAAGTGTCTAGAAAATTTAGAAATTTGTGATATTGATTACATAATAAATGTATATGTGACTGTTAATATATACTAATTTACAATATTAAGGACTAGGGATACTTTTTAAAACGTTAAAATATATAATAGATGAATTATTATCCTAGGGCGACCATCATTCTAGACTTATAGAAGTGGGGTCCTGTTTATTTTATTTGAAAAAGATACGAATGGCCTTTTTTAAATTATTATAAAAGACCTTTTTTTTATTTGCTTATTTACCGTTTTCAAAGCGATTTATGAACATTTTAGGAGAAATGTATTAAATTATTACGAATGATTTTTTTTTATTATTGTCCCGTTTTTAAATTTTCATAATATGCTCATCCTAAATCATACTCTTTATATTATCCAATACGAGTATGTGCGAGTATATGTATTATACAGGTAAACTCATATTTTATAACAAAATTATAACATATTTTGATATTTTGATTAAGTATAATAATTGCAACTCTTATTTGAATATTTAGTCACCAAAAATAAACTTGTTTCTTTAGATTTTATATGAAATTTCCTTTCGTCCATAAATTCGAGTATTATGAGTATGAGTAGGTATATGAAGGGTCTATTTATAAAACTTATTAGGCAAATTTTTCAAAATTTTTGTAATTAAGAAAATACTGTTTAAATTTTATAAATTAAATCTATATACATTTTAAGCTATTTTTAAATCAGAGTTTACACTAAAAACTTAGGTAATACTAAACCCAAATATGAAGTAAAAATTTATTTCAGATCATTCATTTTAGAACTAGGATATTGACATAATACGTTTTGAATTATTTAATTTAGCGAACAAATTACGTTAATTAAAATAATTATATAAGTACCTATTACCTATGTACATGAATTGTAATTTCAAGAGAACATACCTACGTTATTTTATGGTAAAAAACTGTTTTACGAGAAAATATTGTTCTCGGGCTGTAGTTGTAATTAAGAAACAAAATGTTGATATACAAAATATTGTAGATAAAATTATCTGTGTTTTACCGTTGTTTTTTTTTTTAAAGTCATAAAATCTTAAAAAAGTTATTAATTTTGTACAAAATATTTTTCGGGAGATTTTTACAGTGGGCATGATATTAATTATACTGGTGGTATCTAAAAAAACGACGGTAGAACATAAATAATTTTGTCTACAATATTGTGTCAAAATTTAGTTTTTTAATTACATGCATATGTATCTACAGCTCGAGAACAAATTTTCATTTTTTTGTTAATAAATATCATGATTACACAACAATAACAATAAAAGTGGTACTGACATAGATTTATTTTAAAATTACTTTTAAAATGTACTTAAAATTTCATAAAAATTGCCTATATAGAACCATTTTAAAAATCGCATGTTAGCGTCCTCTTAATATTATAATATTTGATGCTTCGAATTATTATTCTTATTAAATTGAATATGAAAATATAAAATTAATATGTATAGATAATCAGTTTTAATTCGATGAAATAATGAATATCGTATATATTTCATAGCACTAATAAGAAATACAACGTGTAAATACTAAATAATGAGCTTGATGACTATTTTTAGCCATTATCTATTAATTTTGGGAGAATGTTACCTATTTTCAATTATAAAAAAGACATTGAAATATAAGTTTTGTTAATTTTTTCAAGACTAAATTAAAACTTGTCATATTTATATTTCATCATACAAATTTTAAATAACATTATATTATCAAAATTGAATTTTTTCAGTTGATTCGTTTTGGGAAAAGACCCTTCATATATATATATAAATATTTTTGTATATGAGACAAAAGAAGGTCAATTTTTAAAAATCAGGATAACCACCCCTAACTACTACAACTCGTTAATACAATAATATTATATCCCGATATCAGTTACAAATTTAGAGTTTCCAAACTTTTTAGGCATATGATACAACGGTACACGGGAATATCTATCACGGGTTAATTTTTATAAATAATTATAGGGTTGACGTATTTAAACGCTAGAAATTTCTCGAAAAATAATGTGCTTTTGTTTAATTAAAATTAAAGGAACATGAATTCTACCAATCTAAGTTTGTGCTGAAAAATTATTCTAGACCACGGGAGAGTCTTTATTGTAACTTTAAGAGGTTGCTACATACGCATTTTAACGGTATTAAAATACGAACGCCCTCTATCACTACTTCTCTCATAGTAATCGCAAAGTCATATCAAATAATCACGATTACAAAGGGAGAAGTTGTAAACTTGTAGTTATAGAGCGTGAATATAATTTTCAACAAATATCGTGATTACACAATAAAAATGGTATTGACACATGACTATTTTAAAATTACGTTTAAAATACAATTAAATATTATTAAATTGTTGAGTTTTCATTTTTTATAAAAATTGCCTATATATAAGATCCCTTAAAAAGAGGGTGTATAGCATACTCTTAGAGGACGTCGTATACCTCAAAATTTTCAATGAAAAACTTGCATTAGCATAAAAAAATTTTTATCGACTTACAAACATGTTAGAAATACGAAATAAAAAACATATTTTAGCTATAACAATATTATCTATAGTACAATATTGTTCTGTGTTACAACTCTCATAAAACGTGTAAAAATGCACTTATCAAAAGATAAAAAGACAATTTGGTTCCTTAAAATTTATTTTTAATTTC
The DNA here is from genome assembly GCA_025469235.1 of Pemphigus obesinymphae. Lineage (NCBI taxonomy): Eukaryota > Metazoa > Arthropoda > Insecta > Hemiptera > Aphididae > Pemphigus > Pemphigus obesinymphae. The sequence continues at coordinate 1,963 of JAIPRL010005530.1, read as the reverse complement.
ATCTTTCTACGATATTCTCAAGTCGATAAAAATTATAAAAATACGTACCTATACATATTATAAAAAAAAAAAAAAAAACAAATATCATGTGTTTACACGACAATAAAAATAGTATTATTGGCATAAGACTATTTTTAAATAAAATAAAATTGGATTGTCGGATTTTCATTTTTCTAAAAATTTCTTGTACGTACGACGTACGAATGTACGATGTCCCCTAGCTTAAGGTTTCCGAACCTTCTATAGACGAACACTGTACATGTACTGATGCACATAACTGCATTATTTGTGTTTAACGTCTATATACGGGGCCGTCCCGAGGGGGTGGGCGTGTGGGGGGTCTCACCTCCCCCCCTCGGAAAGCAGTCGGCAAAATTGAGTTTAGTTGGTGAATAAAGTCGATGCCCATTTTTTTTTTTTTCGTTTATTCACGTTTATGAAGTATTTTGGAAATTGAAGTCGGCAAAATGGGAATATGATGAATATAATTTTATGGTTCTTAAACGTATTGGGTGAATCATTTATGTACGTCTATATATATATATATATATATATATATATGTTTATATATATTTACTGTCTAAGGGAAGGTCGAGGGTGTCTGGTGACTTGTAAGTATACGAGTACATGATATAGCTATATAAGCATAGTTTTGCGTTATTTTATGTTTCCCGCAGGCGTCGGGCTATTGATTTTATTTTTGTTGCTAGGACCCATGGACCGGAAATAAAGCTTACTCATAGGTCCAATAAAACGATGACTCACGGTTGCGGCGACACAAACCGTGCGTGGTGCGTGTGTCGGCTGCTAAGTGATCGCATGCAACTTTGCCCAAAACAGTAACCTGTATTACCTGTATTTGAAAACACGGTATGCAAGTGTACGACTATAACGATATGTTTGTTGTCATTGTAATTTTCGTAATGTAATATTTCATTTTGTTTTATTTGTTTTAACCAGTTCTATAGCGACCTTTTTTTACGGTAAAAAAAAATAATAATAATAAATATTACAGTGTAGGTATTACATGCATATGGTATACATACTCGTATACCTACTTATTAATTATACGCCATAGTATATTAAATGTTTTCAAAAGTGCAATATGTATATACTATTATGTTACATTGTTCCAAGTTGCGATAAATATGAGAAAAGGGTACTGACGATCTCTTTATATCATACTATATATTTGCGTTCTAAAGCGTAATATACTAATATATACGTGTGTCCCCAAAGTAAAAAGGCTAAAATGGTCCAATGTGTTAAAAATCCCTATATTAATATATATAGATACAGACTTCAAAAAAAAACCAATAGATTATTTACGTTTTTTCAACGTGACCGAAGTTCGGTACGTTTAATATCAATAGTACGAATGGCAAGACGTGTTCAACTCAAAAGCTAACCTCTAAAAATCAATGTTTAATTATTATTTAAATGGGTCAATTTCGAAACACGGAATCCCGCATGTATACGTTGTTAATATTTTTTCGCATAAAAACTTATCTAATATATATACGTGTATAACGCGTTTTCTATATAATACAGACAATGACGTATGTCGGAATCTAATAAAGATTTAAAAATCTCAAGTCCATTCGTGTATTTTAAAATTTTAATTTCAATATGTATATATATTTATAGTGTTGTTATGCGAATACTATAATGATCAATGTGTAAATATTATAGAAATTATATTAATTAGGTACATTAAATTAGTTTATTATGAAAATGGAATAATGCATTTATACCAATACAGGTAGTAGTATAGTACCCAGACAGTGGTTAAAGTGAGGGGAGACGGAGGGAGACGGCGTCCCCTTTCTTTGCTTGGCTTAAGTTTGGCGTCCCCTTTAGTATATAGTCCCCTTTATATTTCTAAATGTTTAATTAAAAGTTGAGACTGAATTTGTTCTTTTGTACATAATATTCAAAAATTAAATAAAAAAAGTTTAAAAAA
>JAIPRL010005529.1:10963-31629 GCA_025469235.1 Pemphigus obesinymphae | reverse complement strand
AAAATATACCAAGAAGTTGAATATATTCAACTTTTGGACGTGTGGTTACCTAATGGTTATAGAATCCCGCCAATTTCGGTGTTCATATCATATAAATCATAATAATTCATTATAGGCATTCATTATATGTTCTGTGTTCACAGATCATTGTGTTATAATGACTATAATGTAATCTTTCGCGTAACAATGGTCTCACATATTACCATCTATAAAAATATGCCAAACATATAGTAAGTAAATACTTACCATTTACATTAAATTTCAAATTTGACAAAATGTAAAGTACCTTCTCTTAGTTTTGTAACGTTTTTCTTCTTCAGCTAAATACAATAAGCAAGACGCTATACATATTTGTCTCCGGTAATTACACTTGTTGTACTCGTTTATATTATATTCATACAACTTCTGTTTAATTTGTGGATTCATTTTAATTTGAAAATTTGACTTTAATTATGAAAGCAGAAAAACTATTTATTTTGTTTACATTTCATAATATCACCAGAAACCAAATACGAAAAAATAGCGAGGGAACAAAATTTGATAATAGCTAACATCTACGGCTGAACGATGTTCTACTTTGGTATACGGAAATTATAGCGCCCCAAAAACAACAATCACATGACACGACACGACACGGTGTAATGTGAACCCGGCTTGAAGTATAATATTATAATATTGTGCTGTCGTTGTAGTATAGCGCCTAACCAGAAGCAACCGAAATCTCGTCCGCGTCGCTCGCGCAATCTATCCGATATAAATATATTTGAATTTTAAAAAGAAAAATATCACGTGGTTTTCACCACGACGAATTAATGTCGAAACGTTATCCGGTTATCACTGTAGATACAGTGGTGGATTTGGGGAGGGACGGAGCTACTCTTAATTTTTTTCATGTTGAACAGCGAACCCCTTAATTTATTTATCAAGGAACGCAATGTTTGTTTTAATTTTTATTTAAAATTTTTAAAAATTATAATTTATTTTTGGAAAAATCTTGAAATTACGAAAATGAATGTTTTTTGCCCTTATCACATAATTGGTTTTAGATAAAATGTTGAAGAGTTGATCTTATTCAATCATATTGGTATCATATAGGTAACAAATAATCTTCATTATCCGTGAATGACTAAAGCCTAAAAAAATCAATGTGACACCGATAAACTACATTTCGGTCTACATCTACAACTTCCTCGATTATTCATTTAAAAAGAAAAGTGTTAAATTATTTTGAAAGAGGAATATTTAAACTATGCTATCTTGAAAATATATAACCTAACAATGATGTAAAAAAAATTTTGGATTTTTCTACTCATTCATGTTCTATAATAATCTAAAATGTTTTTTAAAATTTCCCCGGGTTAAGAAACTTTAGATAGGGGGTGTGGGGGACGAAGTCCTCCATGGCTTACTTTTTCTCTAATATGTCCCGGAACGCTGATTTTTGAACTAAGCTCAGAGTCCGTCCTTATTTTTTTTCCAATTCAACCACTGTGTAGATATACGTGTTTATAAAAAACGGTGACCGAGTGTTTTTACGCATACCGATATCGGTAACATTAGCGTATCGAAGTGTAATAAGAAAAACCACAGGTTAACCCGAATCACGATGTATATATGATCCGAAAGTATACTGCATCGTGGTCGTCGCCGTGCGTAACGGACAATGACGGCGACGGAGCCGAAAAAATTTCACTTCATCGCTCCCGAGTTTGTTGGTTTTTCGTTGTGATATTGTAATAACTAAACGGACCACGATGATATAAACGTGCGGTGTTTATAAAAATATTGTTTGACGATTTTTGTCCGAGTAATAAACTCACAAACGGCAAAAGCAAAGCAAAATATTCCGGAATTTGAAATAATGTTTTAAGAGGACGTTCAAAACACGTTTGCGCTTTCTAAGCACAACACGTCTCTCATAATTATTGTACATTCAAAATTTAAACGGAATATGGTAGATGAGAATATTTACTATGAACGTACATAGAGATTTTTTTTTTTTTTATTTCAAAATTTGGAAATTTGACGTTTTTCAATCACAAATTGTAGATGTTTAAATATATATTTATCAAACAAAAAATCTAAGCTGGATCTTAGTTAAAGTTCTCATCTTTCAATTAGTTTAATTCTTTCTCTTTTTTGATCATTTTTTAATAAACCGTATTTGGAAAGCCACAAATAGTTTTTGAACTAATATCGCTATTACACAATAAAAGAATAATATGTGATACGGACATGAGACTATTTTTAGATTAATTTTGAAATGTATTTTGACATTTTTAATTGTTAAATTTTCATTAATCAAAATCTTTTTAAAAATTGCCTATCCAGAACGCCTTAAAAATAGTTGGTGTAGTGTCCTTTTAAGGAAATTTTCAGCTCGAAAACGACATTTTCAATGTAAACGCATTTTACAAATATTATAATATTATTATATATTATATTATATTAATGTTTTTAGAAAATTATACACAATTTTATACTTTTTACAATTTAAGACATTTTATTATTCATTCTAAAAATGTTTTATAAACATTTTCTGTTTTTAGTTTTTATTATTTTAAGACGTAACGCATTTTTATATTATTATTTTAATTTTCCATGAAAACAAACTTATTGATTACAATACGCATCGGTTCCAAAACTAATTTTTCTTAAATTTGATTCCATATACCCCTGCTTCCACTTCGCTTTCTTAATTATTATTTTTTAGTTTTATTTCGTAATAGTACTACACTTTTTTCAAATTTGATCACATAAATTTATAATTTTTTTTTTTTTAAGTACAAAATAATGTTCATAAAATATAATTTTATATATTATACTATTGATTATAAATGTATACCTATAATATTATTAGTAATGATTATACGTATAATAATTAATTGTCTGATTATAAAAACAATAGTTTATTAGTGATGGTGAGTATATAATAATATAAATATTTAAATCATTGCGAGGTTCCATTAATTGTACATCCGACAAAAAGGCTTTTTAAAATGGTTTTAGAGTAGAACACTACACTAAATATAAAATTATATTAAATATATTTTAATATATATAAATATTTTTTTTAGTTTTTAAATCGCGCTGTAACTTATTTTTTAAATAATATTTTGCAAAATCTCTATGGAATAATCTCTAAAATATTTTTTCTGTAAATTTTAATATAAGTATTTGAACTCTAAAATCACTTTACGAGGTGATTTCGTTAGTTTTTCGTAGACATATTTTTACTACTGAAAATCATTTGTGTGGCATCCTCGTCGAAATGTTTGTAGAAGAATATATGTACCTATAAATAATATTTTTAAAAGTCTTTCTTAAAATCATTAAATGAACATTATTTTACTTCCTAAACAATTTAAGAACATTTTGTTTTCTTCTGTAGTCTGGAGTGAAACGATTATTTTAAGTTTCACTCTATTATGCAATATATTATTGATTTTGAACATTTTATTACAATGTTTTTAAAATTTTATTTTTACTTTTCATATATCGTATAATATATGTACGGACGTCAAATTCGAAAACACTTTTTGTAGTTTGACAGTTTGATCAAGCTTGTTACAAGTTTTGTACGTTATATTTTGCACGTCGAAATGTTTATTCAAACGTTTTTTGTTATTATCCAGATTTGCTGAAGTCCAATATATATTTTATATTTTGTCCATAAAAAATTCTGATATTTTATTTTCTACACCGCACACGTGCAGATGTTAGATTTCTATTGTAATGGTTTTGCAACCTTACCAAAACTTTCCGTTATTCTTACCACAATATAGCGATGATATATATAAATTATGGGTAATGCGTTCAATTTATTTTTGTTTATACCGTATGTTTTTTCAGTTGTAATACACATAAAAAAAAAACGTTCATACCACTATAGCTACATTATAGCTATAGCCTATATATATATTAGGATATGTGTTCAAACAGCGCATGTACAGGTTTTGTATATATGAAACATATCAGTCACCCCTCCAATAATTACTCATCCTATGAAAATAATTATTGAACGCTTATATGGCGAAAATCAATTAATCAATTGTTTAGAATAAATATTGTTTATATATTTATTATGTCAAAAACTCATTATAAATTATAGCATTGCAATTTACGAATGATTATAATTTAATCATAACTATTTTGTACTGTGTTAACCTATATAAATTGCTTAAAAAATGGTATTACAAATTATTTAAAATACCATATACCTATATATACATATAAATATAAACAATTGCAAATATTATTAAAAGTTTCTTTTTTAAAATTTGATCTTACATTTATAATTTGTATTAGATTATGTGTCTATATATTATACCTAGACAAAATATATATTATTTCATTTCGTCATCGCGTTTAATACATCAGAAATTCCCAAACAGAAGTGTGATACACGTACATTATGTTTGACCAGTCACACGATAAAAAGTTCAAATCAATCAAAACGGGAACATTTGTAGTGATTTAAATCCCACAGTTTTGCGACTCGCAGTTTTCTTCCCAAGAGGATCTATAGATATTGGTCACGCGGTCTACATTTTTTTGTCATTATTATTATTGTGTCGTACCTATCCAGACAGTGAAAAAAAAAAATGTTTTAGAGAAAATTGTTATCATTATATAACATTATTTTTATTTTTTGGAAACGTTTTAAGACTATGTTGTGTTTTTACTGTCAGCGTTATGAAAAGTTCGAGAACCTCTGACGTACCTACATATACATCTCATATTATAATCTATATATATTATTATGTTTATCTGTACTGCAGGTCATAATAATTATTACGGTTTTTGCGTTTTGTTTGTTTTTCTCGTCTTAAATGCATTTTAGTCGGAAAATGGAAAAATCTTTTGTTTTTTATACATTATATTTTAATATTGTAATAGGTAGGTATAGGAAAATATAACATTGATAATATACGTTTATATAAATATGTAATCAACGGTAATAGATAACATTTGTATTATAGCGTATCGCAATACGTGAAAATATAGTAAACAATAATTACCTGCACAATAAATAATATTTACTTCTAATCAACTATTGCAGTACCTAACCTACACGTCGTATAATGGACGTCCTGTGGTGTATTATCAATCGCTTTATATAGACTTTGGGTTTTGAGATAACAAAAAATGTACATAAATTAGTAATTTAACGCTAAATTGTGATCAGTCAGTTTCGGCTAATATATAGTCAACACGTACCTATAATATAGTAAACAGTTATGTTATCGTACGATATTACCGGCTTATGAACGACCTGTTTTAAATATTGTAATTTTAATATTTTTTCTGTGCAGTCGAGATAAAATATCGATCGAACAGCAATCATCCGAATTGATCACCTACACGTCTATATCGTCATGTTTAATTTTCGATGTTCAATTTATTAATCAATACAGGTGGTTATTCCACCTATTGTATTATATTATTACATATAGTTTTTTTAGAAGGTGATCAATTTTGCCATACAATTTTTCATCTCTTCTTGTTCAAAATGTACTGTGAGGTACCTATATACCTATAATATTATGAATACCTATAATGCTTATCATATATTGTAAAATCGTATAAATTTATTCAATTTGTATTCTATATTATATTGACCCAGACTGCATAAAGACAATATAATATTATGTTCTTGGAGCATTCACGGAAATTAAAATAAAGTTTTATTAACGTTTATATATAGTCCACATTTTTTAATTAAAGTTTTAAAAACATTTTTCGGATATGATGAATTACCTACCGTGTTTTTTAAACGTTAATTTTCGGGACTATTGACACTATATACTTTAGAACATTTTGGTTTTCTGTGGCCATCCGGAAGAATATATTTTCGGACTTGGCCGGCTTAGGGGGTTGATCACACATACGTTTCTATAGCATATGCACGTTATTTTATAATATTATAGTTGGTACATAATATGTAATAATTCCGCACGCGATGACACGATCGGATGACGACGATTCAATAATATTTGACCGTTACGCGTTTCGAAAAAACCACCGCAGCTCACTGGTCGTCCGGTTCCGGTCGCGTCCTGCAGCAATATATTCAGTTATACCTATTATTATCCATATCGCATGTTCCATTGTGTAAGTTGATACACACAATGATGCATCTCGTGATATCCCAACGACAGTTTTTTACGTATTTTATTGTATTTCCACAATTTTTTTTTTTTTTATACATTAATTGTCGTTTGTTTACAGGTGGTGAATCATGTGGGCAGAATGAGCCGGGGCCGAAGAAAACTGTTGTTGTACGGGCTGATCGTCGGCACGTTCCTGTTGCTGGCATACAAGCTGCGCACGTGCCCGGAGCCCGAACCCCTAAACATGTTTATGATACCGAAAGACGTAAGTATAATATATACCTAATATAGTGCCATTCATTGTTTATCACAATTATTATAATCAATGGTAGTGCCCGTAACGTGGTCATAATTATTTTTTAAACGAAATCCAACAATAGGACACCGATTAGCCCCAAGGTCGTATTTTTTTATGATTCCGTCAATTTTTCTATAATATGGTAGATGCATTGTTTTCATTCTTATAGCGGATAGCATTCATTTTTAAGCCAAAATTTCACAATCGAATTGATCGCACCGATGTTAAAGGGGTTCTGGACTTATAGATAGGAATGTACTCGCAGTAAAAAATTCTTAATTCCGATAAAATAAAAATATTTTACGCGACACACAAAACGCGAACATCGTATTATAGGAGCCCGTATTTAAGTTTCTACCACAAAAATGGTCATATAAATAAATGCGGCTCGAATGGGACGAAAAATAATATTTCCGGCGTCTTTTCGGTTTTTAATCTGCACAGTTTATGTGGTCTACCGGACAGTCGGTAGCAGCACCGTACGTTAGATAAAAAGTCAGCATTTTTTTTTTCTTTTCTTTTTTCTTCTAATAATAATTGTTTTGTGTTGAAATTCCATACGTACTGGAAAAATAATCGTCTATAATAGCCTATATATATATTATGACAATTGTTGAAAAATAAAATTATTATAAAATACATATTATGATACGATAGGTACCTGAATAATAATGCTAATGATTCGACACTTCTTTCATTTTGCATTTTTTCAAATAATATTTTTATATCATGAGCTTAACAATTTATTTTTTATACAATATCGTTTAAACGACAATATTATTATTGTAAAACGCATATATATTGACTTTATACACCGAACATACTCATATATATTTTACTGGATGTTTACGTCTATAAAAAAATAAAATCCAATTAATGAAAATCATTTATTTAGATAAAATAACCTAGTTTAATAATTTTGTTTTTACTATATGAATTGTTGTTTGTATGCTGTGGGGCCAAATGACATGTGCCGAATTCCACGATTACCTATATGTATTTTCCATTATCTGTACAACTATATTGCATTCGTTAATATTACATTTTATATTTCTTACATTATCTTACATCGTTTAATCATTATAATTATATAACATAATTTTTCCGTCAGTGTTTTCCCCTGCAGCCCGCGCATATATACCTACTTTAAATGTTAATAACCACACAAATTATAATAAAGATAAACATCATAATATATATGACGTCTCTCACATACTTCTTTAAAACCTAAATAATAAAATTTAATAGTTTTTTTTTTCACGCTGATGTACTTACACGTATCATAAACTATGTACAAATTACTATTCCCAATATACGTAGATAATATTATAATATATATAGTGTACCTTAATATGCAGTAATAATATACCGGAGCGATTATTTTACCACGATTTATGTGTTTTCCCAATCAATTTTAAATTTTGGCCTTTACGATGATGTGTTTTTTCCACGTCTGTATACATTTTCACGACTAGGTATAGAAAAAGTCGAACAGGAGTCGGGAGTTTTTGTGTAAAGTGCATTTTTGACGGTAAAATGTTGTCTATTTGGTACTTCGGAAGGGGCAATTTTTTAATTTTCCAGCTGTTTTCTTAAGCATAAAGGGAAACTAACTTTAATAACGGAAATTGTTTATAAATATAAAAATAACAAATAAAGTTGTCGTGGCTACCGATTTTCTTAAAAATAATATTATACCTACTGACTTCGATCATAATACCGTCTTTCGAATATTATTTTAAAATTTAAAATGATAATAAATAATAATACACTATCCTACAGTCTAAGACCTGAACAAGGAACAATGGACAAACTTCCACAATCTGTATCTGGACGAATTTTTCATGGTTATTTATAATAAATATAAAACTATATTATATATTCAGTAAATACTACAAATTTACAATAAAAATTATAATTTTGTGCTATTTTTATTTCAATTATTACTCAATATATAAAAATTGGATATTGAATGATACCTCATTTTCAATAATTATTTTAATTTATAAAAATATTGTTGTTGTCTTCTGCTCTCTTAACTATAATGTACTAATGTACTATAACGTACTCTTTATAGTGTGGTCCTTATTTTTGACACCTTAATTTTTTATGTCATTCTCTTCCTTCCATTTTCATTATCATAATAAAGTAATTTGTATTAAATTTGACGATGATGAAAAATCGCTTTTCGAGACGCACATGTATTGAAAAATAGCGAAAAAAAGTAGTTTTATGGTTATTTTTTAGTTCAATTAAAAAAAATAAAGTAGCACTTTTTTTGCATAAATATAAATATAATCCTAATTTTAGATATTAATAATGTATTTAAAAACGTTAGATATAACAAAATATTTATTAAATTTACCTTTATTATTACTTTAAAACTTTACGTTCTACAATTTAGTTTATATACTTTTTTTTAACTAAATGTTATAATTATTGAAATGAACTTAAAAAATTCTTCTCTTCTCAACGTTAAACATTATACTACATTTAATGAATGTAAAATATGTGAATATATCAAAATATTCCGAAAATATATTGCTATTAAAAATTTTTTTTTAAAATATGGAGTAAAAGTACTACCTTCGTTGGGTAGGATATTGAAAGTGAATGTACTAAATTTGAAAGAATTGATAAATCATTGCATTCTATGTATACAACGATTTTGATTGGAGTTCGGTGTAATATAACCTAACTATAATACTGTAAAAAAAAAAGATGTATTTTAAAATTGTATTATGTCACTAAATATATAATTTTAGTAATATTTTTAATATATATAAATAATAAATATATTTATTATATTTCTATATGCTTGGGAAAATCGCCGAGAAAATCAAAAATAACCTTTAGAAAGTACCATCTATAATAAATTTCCTATCAAAAAAGCTTGTTTCTAGAAAATATAAAAATAAAAATAAAATTTATGACATCATTATAAAACCAATAGATTCCCCGCTCCTCTTAAAATCTAAAATTAAAATAAATTATGTTAAAAATTAGTGTAACTGCATATAATTGTCATGACAATAGTGAACTTTAAGTTAATCTTATATAATAATAATATATTATTATAATATAGCATAGATTTATTTACATGTATTTAATATTTTATTAATATTTTAACTTAACCAAAGATATTAAATAAATATTAAAATAGATTGTAGGTATACGTTTTGTAAAATATAAGATACTTATGGTAAGCGTTGTGTGAACATTAGTTGAACCTTTAAAAATTAGTTGATGTTTATATTTTATTAAAAGTTAATATTTAATCCATATTAATTACCATTAATTCATTAATATTTATGAAAAATCTACAAAGTGCAGTTCTTAAAACATTTCCTGCAAAAAGTAAAAATAAAGTTCTAATATACGAGTACGTAATGTTTGAGGAAAAATTGTATTCCATGAAATTAACGTTTACAATTTATTTCATTAGATACAATGTTTTATATTATAAATTATATTATGTTATATTAAAATGTTTTTGAAACATTAGGTTGAAAATATTTTTTAACGGTAATTGCTGCAGACAATATATTTCCCTAAACGTTCAAATTTAATTTGAATTTCTGAGAATGCGTTTTAAGAACATGTTTTTTTTTTTGCTTTTGCTCATTGTGCCAATAATTGGAGATGTAAAAATTGATTAAATATATAAAAAAACTCTCCAAGACATCCAATATACATATATATATTTTAAGTTTCTAATCGGTTTTTTTTTTTCAGCTAAAATGTTCCATTACCGTGTTGTTTACCACGTCTGATTTTACGAAATAATTTTATAACATTACATTTAATGGCAGTTTTCTTAAACGTCTATACTTATGCATGTATAGAAGTAGGCAGGCCGCTGGGTTAAAAAAAAAATAATAATAATAATAATGATGATAATAGGTACACACATTTGTTTAAAAAGATGAAACACGATAAGAAACACTGTTTGTCTCGTGTGTGTGTTGTATATTCGATAATATCATATATATAAAAATCCATATCCGTACAGATATTATTGGTCGATTTATTCGGACGAATTAAATGTAATAAAATATTATTACTGCCGCCGGGAGTAACCTATAACGGAATGATAAATAATCGATAATAATCGATAATATCCGCGCGTGTAATACGTATATGTATAGCCATTATACCCGACCGCCATAAACCGCGAATACATTAATAATGGTTAAATACGGCTAATTAAATAATTAAAAATTATCCGCGAAAGACGTATTTTCTCTGTTTAACGATATTTTCATGTAAATCGATACCTGCTGCAGTACGGGGGGACCAGGAACAATCGATAATAATTCGTCGATAACCGTCAGACCACATATCACGACATATTTTACGACGTCTGTTGGTATATAGTCATTGTTATAATTTATATTGTTACGAACTAGTCGATTGAACTGCCCCGATTATGATACGTTCACATAAACTGTTGTTTTTTCCATACACAAACGAGTATTATCACTCGTAGTCGTAGATAGCACGGAAACGTGGGCGGGACCCCTGGTAGAAATCTCGCCCTCGTATAAATCAACATTTAATATCGTTAAAGTCCATGTCAATCTATTCAAAATTCTATACGATTGTCAGCTATATACACACCTATTACACTGACTATATATTATATTTGAACAGTATAATTGTGTTTTTATTTTCTCAATACGATTCGACAATAAATCGCGAAAATGTTGATGCAGAGCTGAAACAAATTACTAGTAGAAATTTCAAGTTCGATGCCATATAATATTTTCCGATTTATAACAATTTCCTGTTATTTTCGGTAGGTACTTTTCTATTGTACGCTTAATTCAGTACTAGTGAAATTGATAGGGTACAACCCGATTGAGCATAGTTGTGCAACGTTGCCACACCCCCGATGTAACACGTTTGAGCATCGGCTATAAACTGCCGGAGCACGCAGCAAACTGCATAATATAACAAACACACGAAATCTATTTCATTTCTTACACACATTTATCAAGGGCGTAGCCAGAGGGAGGGCTAAGGAGACTATAGCCCCCTCCCTCCATTGGATTTGTTTTTTATTTTAGCTATTTATCTTAAATTAATTGTTGTTGTTCAGTGATAGTTGTAGTAAAACGTGTATAGTTACATGATAAAATATTGTATTTTCGACTTACACGACAACAATACAACAACACACCGCGTTCCTAATCGTATCTACGAAACTACTAAGGTATATGAGCAACAGAGAGCGCGAGAAAAACATTTACCAAAATATAGTTTGTAAAAGATAAGAAAACTCACTGTGTGATAGATAACATACAAGCCACGTCCAGACCAAAAATACGCGTGTAGAAGCGAATGCTGGACCGCGTGTACGTCTGTCGAATATAGACTTGAGTACGACATCGTATTACCTTTTATGCCCAATCGTGTTATACAAAGGTCGTTTTATGCTCAACCGTGTTTTACCGAATTGATAAATGCCTTAACTAAAGTCCGAACTAGAACGAAAGTTCCATCAAATAATCTTTTTACCCTAAAATTTCTACTCGAAAAAATGGGTTTCAGAAGAAGAAGAAATTATCACTATTTATTGTACCTTCTAAGACACTTTATTACTTAGCCAAGTAATATTTAAGAAAAAACTTAGTGCCGTCTATGAATTTGGCTACTCAAGTAATATTTCTAATTTTCCATTAATAAAAAAAAAACATATACCTATACATATATATTCGGCCAAATCCATAACTGGTACTAAGATTATTCTAAGAAAATACCTAACTAAGAAAATTCTAAGTCAAAACAAATCATTCGTATTCATAAAATGTATAAGAATATTCTTTAGTAAGATTATTCTAACAATTTACTTAGGAAATTGTTAGAAAAAGAAATTTTTTAGTTATAAAATATTAAGATCCCAAGGAGTTAAGCTCTATGTTATTATTATTATGTCATCAATATGTATACAATATTTACCAATTTTACGAATCGTCAAATATTTTAAGAGAAGTGGTGATTTTTGTTATAAAAAAATTAACAAATAATTTATGATCGAAAAGTTTATTTATTATTTTACATTTTAAAAATGGCAAAATATACTATAATAGTGCTAAAAATAGGTAAATCATTTACAAATGCGGAACTAGATCATTTAAATGACCAAATAGTATACAAATATAGATTTTTTATCGAAAAAATAAGTAAACACGCCGAAATAGTTGCAGAAAAAAGTATGCATCGTGTACTTTGGTTGAACGTAGTAAATTTTTGACCATGGACGTGATATTATAGTATAGTATAATATATAGTTTAAATATAATATATTTTATAGTTACCATATATATTTTTAAAGTTTTACTACAATATAATGTTATATTATAGTACAATTATTACTATAATCCATTATATATAATGATATAGAATGTTACAAAAACGTCATTCGATCAGCCGGTAATGATGATAACTTCCGTACTCAATTTTTTTTCATTTGTAAAATGTCCGCAAATATCGTATAATGAAACAATTATTATAGGTAGGTACTATACTAATAATGATAATGTGTTCAACAAAAAAAATATGCTCTCGGTGTGCAACAACTGCAAGGTCTTTTTTTATTCCCGTTCTATAACACCACTATTCTTCCTCTATACTGTTATATACGCGTATCTCGAAATATAAAATTTGTACATTAAAAAATGTCAACACCTATTTAAGACTTTAAAAAAATTTAATTTACTCGATCCTTACAGTAGATATAACTGTAACTAACAATACGTACAAAAACCACTCGTGGACAAATACTTTATACCTATCAATATACTTATATGTACCTATCTATTTCGTAATTCTGTAATAATATTAATATTTTATATTTTATAATTTATTTCAATAAATTATGATGAGTACATAATTTCTACAAAAAAAATGTATATCGATTACCTATGATTTTTATTATTTTTTTTATACCTACTTCATATTTAAGAAAATTAAGGTCTATCATAAAACGCCATGTATGGTTTATGTAAAGTTTATCATCTATGAATAACAAAAATGGTAAATTATTATAAAACTTCAACTGAACTATGGCTGAACATGATTAAATGTGTCCATATGAAATAAAAATAAATGGTACGAAACTGATTTTTCGATATTCGATATTTATATAAGTACCTAGATAGATCAAAATGTTTATATAAAATGTTTAATTTGTTGGAATATAAAGTTATAAATATAATATCATATTACCTATAATAAATTCAAATTGGATATTTTTTAAATATTCATATGCACAAATATTAATTAAAAAAAAAAAAAAAAAGTTATTCGATAGCTATAGGTAATACAGTAATATAGATATGTCTTAAGAAATATCTTAGTATTTTATATTATTTTAAAATTAACTTTATATGATTTGTTATTCTTTCAGAAATTTGTTACTGACGAGAACACCAAGATCTATACTTACGATCGTAACATGCCACTAATATTCATCGGCGGCGTTCCTAGATCTGGCACCACACTCATGAGAGCAATGTTAGACGCCCACCCAGATGTCCGGTAAGTCGATTTATTTATTTTAGTTTTTATGAACTCGAAATAAAAAATAATAAATCATATTAATAATGCCTACTTAAACTATGGCGTACGAATGAAACAAATATTTCAAAGAAATTTTTACATTTTGAATTATAAAAATAAAGTTATATTACATTAATAAATTATCAGTCCTGTTAAATTCTGTACAGTTATGTATACGGACGGATCCATTTTCCTCAAAAAATAAATCAATAAAGCCCCTTTTCCTCTACAAATAAAATATTATTTTCCTCTAAAAAATGTATTTATTTATTTTATATTAAAATAAAATAATGGGTAATAGGTACACTATACGTATTAGTTTTTTACATCGATACTGTTACAAAAACAAAATATAATAAAAATTCAAAAAAAAAAATCAAGTAAAATTTGTTTTAATATTATTTTAGAAATTTAGTATATTCATTTTTTATCGATATTGAATTTTAGCAGTAAGTAGTAGTAAATTAAATATACTAGATTTATGACGAATTATTTGGGAAAAATAAAAATATAACAGCAATAAATAGGTAATAAATAATTGGTGTATTTTGTATTTTTTTTTTCATTAGATTAATAATAATTATATAATAAAAATTAATTAATTATAAATACCTATCAGTGTTTTCATAAATTTTAGAGGAAAATGGAAACTGATTTTTGAAGGAAAATGGATACGGTCATATATACCGATATTAAATATAATACTTATATAAGGTATAATCTTTTGTATTCTCCTTTGTAGGGCTTGATTTCGTTTTTTTTTTTTTTTTTTTAGGACGTTGATTAGGTTAGTGAAATTTAACGCAATAACCTAGTGAGGTGTTTACTGTTTAAAAATCCTTACGATGAAAATCACCAAACCCCATATTATATAATATACAAAAGACATCATCATGAATAGATAAATATATAATATATTATTCAGATCCGGATTTAAATGCGAAATCGTTTTTATTTCAAAATTCAACAATGCATACACTGAATAATTAAAAAACAATATTAATAACTCGCATATATGGTATTTTAAGGCCATTTAATTTATTTTGAATGTATGTTATTAATGTTTATACACGCACATTTTACGGGTTTGTCTGGTGTATATAACTGTGTAGATACCTATATATTATGCAGAAAATGAGGTTGAAATAATAATAGTTTCCATTCGAAATATGATCAAATGTAATTATGAGTATCTACAAAGAAGTTTTATTACAAAAATATATTACAACTCGGCCATATCACTCGTTATTAGTAATCAAGATAAATAACCGTTATCCACAATCATGCAATTAGTAGCAACGGTCACCGGAATTTAAAAAATAAAACATAATTAATTGCTCAGCTAATTGCTACTTATATTAATTCTACTATTGCATAATGTAGTATAACGATCGTAATTTTTGTCTTTTGAAGTGTAATATTTCATTTTTTAATTAAATTTAAATAAAAATGAAAACGCTGAAGTTGAATTTTTTTATAAGGAATTTAGAAGGACATTATAATATGTTAATCGTTTTAAGAGCATTCTAAGTCATACATAATAAAAAAATATTTTTTAAACGTTAAGTGGACGTCGCGTCGTACCTACACATTTTTAATGAAAAACTTGCATTAGCATTTTTCATTTTTATTAACTTGAAAACATATTATAAATATGAAATAAAAAAACAAATTATAATTAAAAACATTATCTAGTGTCCAATGTTGCTTTTTTGGATATAGTAACATTTTTTCAAGATTTATAGTATTTAAAAAAAAAATAATAATAAATTATCTTTTAACAACTCATAAAACGCGTAAAAATGCACGTTCAAAAATCGGCTAAGTACAACGCTAGATAATTTTGTTCTCTATAATTTATTTTTTTTAGTTCATCTTTCTATGAGATTCTCAAGTGTATAAAAAATGAAAAATGCGTAAATATGTTTTTTTTAAACAAATATCGTGATTGAATGCACCATAATACAATATATTATATTGACACAAGACTATTTTAAAATTACTAAAATACTTTTAAATTTTTAGATTTTTCTAAAAATAACTTTAAAATTGCCCATACATAACCTCTTAAAATCCATGCTTACGGCGTCCTCATAATTTCCCTAAAATTGTATTAAAACATAATTTTATTTTCTGAAAAGTTCGTGTTCATTCGCCATTTGAGGTAATAATAATATCATCTTCAGATGACGATATTATCGTAAAAACGTGTGTGAGACCGTGTACTTTCAGTTAACCTGTGTACCCATTCAAAATACCAAAAATCCAGGGTCTATATAATATATACAGGTTATTAAACTTATACCTATGGCCGTCCTGAGAAAGGGAGGGGGTTAACTGCCGATTTACATTTATCGAACAGTTGGTTATCTACTGGTTAGAACCAGTATACCTACTGAAACCGTGTGGGCCTACCCTAGTAGGGAGTCCCAGAGGATACCTACAGGAGTCCTCAGCGGGATAATGGGGAATCACTGTACTGTCTCTCTAGTCTTTGAATGCACGACGCAAGGACATCCATTTGGGAGTCCAGGTTAGGCTACCAACAGAAGTCTGAGATGTGACATTATAGGGAGTTCGTGTGCTGTACCACTAGTATCCCATTTGAGGGCCCATTTTATTTTATTATGTCTAAAATTAAATATAACATAAATAAAAAAAAAAAAACATTAAATAAGTCAATTCCACAAATTAGAGAGGCTCCCGAGGGGCCACATAACGTTAGGTTGTCGACCTCACGGTGGAAAATGATTGAAAATTCGTAACAAATTGTTAACTTCGGAACCTGGGATCGAACTGATTTTACTGTTATTCCTCACGCTGCTCTAATCGCACACGTCTCGGATAAGTCTTTTTTTATTCTCCGTAAATTTCGCAACAAATCCTAATTCCGGCGTTGGATTCGACACTTACCTAACGATTTTCGTACTCACGCTTAATAAATGCTCGAGTAATGGTATAGTATACGATTATAGGCACGTCAAAGGAGGGGACATTTTTATTTAATCGCTACCAGCGCATTCAATAATACAGTCAGAATGGGCTCGGGCTGGTGGCAAAATGCGTTGTACACTATAAGTTACATAACATACTAAAAGTCCTTTTTTTGGGGTGATCTAAAACGGAATTTCGAATTTATCATAACTCTTAGGAATTTGGACTAAGGGCCTCGCACGGTTTTGGCTACCTCCATTTTTGCTTAAAGCCCCTATTCACATGGATGCCAATGGATAGACATTATGGTCTGTCTGGAGAAAACCGAAAAAGAGTGACTTACACTATGATATCTATATACTGGACGATGTAATATATACACTATAGTAAGTCTGTAATATTGAAACTTCGATCGCATTCCGTTGTTTCAGGTGCGGGCAGGAGACCCGGGTGGTACCGAGGATCTTGCAGATGCGCAACCACTGGTACAAATCCACCAAGGAGTCGTTGCGGTTGAAGGAAGCCGGCGTGTCCGAGGAAGTGATAAATTCGGCGGTCGCTTCGTTCATACTGGAAGTGATTGCCCGGCACGGGGTCCCGGCTCCTCGTCTCTGCAACAAGGACCCGTTAGCGCTTAAGTCTATGGACTACCTGAAAGTGTTGTTCCCCAACGCCAAGTACATATTTATGGTGCGTGACGGCCGGGCTACCGTCCATTCGATAATCTCGAGAAGAGTGAGTAGTATACGGTTAAAAATACATAGCATACAATATTCAGTCTAACAGTTGGACGGGTAAACGGATACAATAATACAAGGCTGGACAAGTTAATGATATGTTTTAACTCATTAAGTTAAGTTATTTGAAAATAATATAAGTGAAGTTCAGTTAAAAGTAACTCGTATATTTTTACGAGTATTTTAAAGTTAAAAGTTAACTTTGAAAAAAAAGTAACTTAACTTAGTTAAAAGTTAAAATGTCCTAATTAGGAAAAAAAAGTCGATAAACTTATATATAGCCGTAAAAAGGTAAAAAAGGATGGTTATTCTTTACGCTCAAAAAAACTACTGGGGACTTCTTCTGCCTGAAATAGTGTATACATGTAAAAATTTTAATACAGACGTCATTTTAAAACCCATGCGTAAATAAGAAATCAGAAAATAACTTCTAACTGCCAAGATACCTACATTATTGTTTAATTCACACTAAGGTAGTATAAAATAAGCAGTACCTATCACTTCAATATATTTTCTATACTGGATAGACATAAATATCAGCCTCCATGTAGTTAAAAAGACGGGGTTCAGCCCAATATTCGTGAACGGCCAACGTCGCGGCGTGTACGTGAATGGTACATCGATTCTTAACGATTACGTATATGCTATTCTAGGTACCTACTAAAATTGTGTATAGGTACCGAAAAGTAAAATCCTCATTCAAAAATTTGCATTGTTCTTCGGGCAAATTTGACTTAATTTAGATACTTTTGTATAAAGTTCACTTGAAGTTAACACGTTAATTTTAATAAAAAAAAGTAACTTTTTAAGTTAAAAGTTAATCTGAAAAAAAAGTAACATGTTAAGTAACTTAATTAAAATTAACTTAACTTTTTAACTTAATTTTAACTTTTAACTCGTTAATGCCCAGTCTTGCAATAATATTTATTGGGTTTCCTTTCCGCCGCGTGAATTCATAAACATTGGAAAAGTTAAAATTCTCCTAAAATCTACTAAATCTACGGAAAAGTTTAAAAAAAAAACCTAAAAAAGAATTTTTTGTAGATATTTTAACACTTCAGAAAAATTCAAACATCCCGTTCTGATCAACAGTCGCAGAAGATTAATGTATTTGTTATAATTACGGATATACAATAAACGATAGCGGACAATTGATAGTGCCCGTAAGAAATTGCAAAAGATAAAATTCCCGATTATATTATACTTTTTTTATAAAATATACGTAGAACCTAATTAATACCAATAGAATAAAATATTATATAAAAATGTATCCCGATAAAGTACATAAATCGAAGTACACAAATTTCACTCAAAGTATGTTGCACTCAAAAACAGTTACATTTACACGGTGCAGTCACTCTCAAAAGGAGTTTCACTTATAAGGAGCTGATTTCGAAAGGTGTTGCACTCAAGTTAGTATTATATAATATTATTCACATCTAATATAAATCAATTTTATTTAATATACAGTAATCCGTAACTACATTATATTTGATTATAATAATTAGAATAATAAAATTGGGCATTATTTTAAGTTTTTGCCATTTTTATAATACTACCAATGTTGTCGCACGCGATCAATTGTCACCCGATCAATTCTGCTATCAGTTGTCCGCTATCTATTAATGGGACATCTCTTTTTACACATACCTATATGACTATATTTTTGTATTTTAAGCGGAGAATTTAAGAAGTATTATGTTTAATTTTTTTTTTTTTTTACTATATTTTAAAATCTTATTATAAGATACTTTAAAAATATACCACTTTAATATAGATAGCTACCAAGTTCCAACATAAATATGAGTTTTGAATATTTTATAATGATAATTCGACATTATAAATACCATCAATAGCAGAGTTTATAGTCTTTTTATTAAAAATTGCATCTTACTTATACTTTATAAATATATATTAAAGCTTTTAAAAAATTAATTTAAAACCTATGATTATAAAAATGATCAATAATTTAAACATTAAAGGTAAAAATGTAGTTTCGCGCTGGAAAATCTGAAAATACGGCGAGTTCTAAAATTCCAAGAATATCAAGTAATAACCCTTATGGTCTTATTTATATGATAACAGAAAATTATACATGATATTTGCAGTGGTGTAGCCAAAATTTGTAAATAAGAGGAGACATTTATTAACAGGGACTCCCTTTTTTATGAGAAAAAATATTTCAAAACACAAATTATACACGTTCATTTACTACTTTTTTAATTGCACGCCGATCGTCGCGCGAGACATTAGAGCCTAGAGATGAAGGTGGACGGGATGATTTTGACTGGATATAGATAGGAGGCATTGATTATCGTGGGTTATAGACGATAGGTCCAATTACAAAGGTGACAACAAAAGTAATATGTAAATTAAAATATATATACTATAGAGGGGTCGGGATTCGTAAAAGATAAGAGACAGTATTATATCTTTTTTATAATAAAAAAATATCAATCCATCATCAAATGACAAATTAATAATTATACACTATCATTTATACCACTCCTTTAATTGTAATATTATTCAAACGATAATACAAACAATTTGGTCCATTATTGGTCTCTAGTATTATTTTTTTAATTTTAAAGCATAATACGATTCTGAGCAAAATTCGGGAATAATATTGTTTTCCAATATTACAAACATTTTACATTATTTTTTTCCTTTACGCTTAAGAGAACTATACTATCCGAAAATGACATCTATTAGGTACTTACAAGAAAAATCTATACCCAGAAACTCCTACTCGACTCTTTCTGCCAGAAAAAGTGTATACAGACATAAAATATTAAAGCATCAATTTTTTTTTATACATTTTAAATGGTTTTACAATGATGTTTATTTTTATTTTTTTTTTTTTTCTGTAAACACTTTTTCTACCAGAAGGAGAACTCCGATCTTTACACTCATACCCGGTTTCCGTAGCAAATTGCATCTAGTTGGTACTTTTGAGAGGTCATTTTTCGATTTTCATAATAGTTTTTTAATGCGTAAGC
Source organism: Pemphigus obesinymphae (assembly GCA_025469235.1). Taxonomy (NCBI): domain Eukaryota; kingdom Metazoa; phylum Arthropoda; class Insecta; order Hemiptera; family Aphididae; genus Pemphigus; species Pemphigus obesinymphae. The sequence continues at coordinate 10,985 of JAIPRL010005529.1, read as the reverse complement.
AAAAACTACCAAAAAATTACGA
>JAIPRL010005529.1:0-10863 GCA_025469235.1 Pemphigus obesinymphae | reverse complement strand
TTATCATTGCTTTCAAATTCAATACATCCACCAAAAGTACCCTGCCCAGTAGCGAAGTGCATCCACCAATACTGACACCCGACGAGCGAAGTGCTTCCACAACCTACTGACCGGCTTTTTTTTGATTGTGGTCTAAAGCTTTTAAAATTTGTACCACTTTAACATTGTACTATACCTAGTTAATATTCGGCGTGAATTTAAAATTTCTATCTAAATTATTTTCAGAATTATAAAAATGTTTGGTCATTATCCATGGTTTTACTTTACGTTTAAGAAAAATACCAAACAAATTAAAAAAAAAAAAAACCTCTATATAGTATCAACTAAAATTAATTTTATATCAGAAAGCTCTTTATCTGAAAATTCCTACTTAACTGCTTCTACTCGAAATATTGTATACATACAACAAAAAATACATCATTTTAAAATGCTAAATATCTAAAATTAAAAATATACAGCCTACAGGGGGGGGGGCATTTTTTTCAGCTCTTTGGCCCTCCCCCTACGCCACTGTATGGAATATAATTACATACCTACGTCAAATTTATTATAAATATATATATATGTATACGAACTAATAACTAGTAACTCCATCGGTTGTTGGTACTTGTAAATCTAAATTCGATTTTACATAAGAATATTCTAGCTATATACAAATTGAAAGCGTTTTAAATTAAATTATACATATTGTATTGGTTCAATGTATAGAAATCAGTAGATGTTCATTTTGGTTAATTCAAAACCATTATAATAATTTTGTGCGAATACATTATAAAAAATTTCATTTTATTTAACATTTTTTGCTTCATTGATTGTAAATAAGGTCAGAATTATAATCGTAATGCGTAAATATACATTAATAATAACTTCTACATCACTAAAAAGAAGAAAACATTTCCGGTATTTTTTCATGGAAAATTTTGCATAGATATAATTATTGTTTTAATACATATACCTATCTATATATTATTATGAATTGTTATTATTTGAATTATAAACCTATATCATAAATATTGTAAAATATTTATTCTGTTTTTCAATTATCAAATATCTATTACAGGTATTTAAAAATATCTATCAATCATTCCATAGTGCACGTTCTCCCTTTTATTATGGTATCAATGAAAATAATCTAGAACCATTCTGTAAGCCATAATTCTTGAAATGCAAAGACATGTTAATTATAAACTAGGTACATTAATTACGTTCATTTTTATGAAATTAAAAGTGTAGCATTTCAATATTAGGATAAAGTATATATTAATACTTAATCTTAATTGTCCACCGTGAAAACTATTTGCTATTTGTTATAAGCTCCAATATTAATAGGTACTCTGAATATTATATAAATCATTTCAACAATAATTTAATAATACATCTTTATAACTAAAGATGCTATAAGTTCTAATTTCGTTCATAACTTTTTTTTTTTTTAATTTTTAATAAAAGTACGAATTCGCGGAACAATAGTATACAATAACATCCCATTACACTCATGGAAGAGAGAATGAATATGCAATCTTTAAACGAACGTTAATGACCTTATTACCAGAATAATTTTGGGAACATGATAAACTTAATTATAAAAGTTTATAAATAAATCAAATAATTTAAAACTTTATTTACGAGATGGTTTTGCCACGCGATTATACGTTTACGATGCGATAATTTTATTTGGCGGAAAAACGCTTCCATAATTTATAATATAAGTTTATTTTAGTTATAAGTTATAACTAAATAAAAAAACACAAAATAATATCTTTTATTATATTTTTCTCTCTTATTAATGACGGTTAATATAATACATGCATACGCGTTAATATTATTATTATGTTGTCATTTTTGACGCAAAGGTGTTTATTAAACGAGTTTAATATGACAGTTTGAAAAGGGTCGTCGTCAGAACGTCATCTTCGACAGATCAAACAAGTCGACGTCGAATTTGACGCATTTCCGGGCTATAATTATTATTTTGATCGCTTTCGAATAAATGCAGTTTCTGATGGTGTATTAATAAATGGGACAGCTAATATTATAGAAAAACATCTGTAGGAAAGGGACAGTACTAGAAGCCAATACCCTTCCTCTGATTTTGGTTTATTTTAGATTTTAAGTGGAGCAACGATACTATTGATTTCAATATGATAATTATTGTTTTTTCTTCTGGAAATAAATTTTTGGGTAGAATAAGGAGTCAAGTAGGAGGTTTGGAGTAAAGAACTTTTCTGATGGTACATTTGTTCTAGATTGTACTTTTAGAGATCGTTTTTTATTTTTTACCAGTAGTTTCCTTAATCATAAAGTAAAACTACTACGTTTTATAGCAGAAAATTTTTATAATTGAGAAAATAGCAAATTAAGTTTCCATACTTACTATTTCATGTATATAACTGTAATAATAAATTATATGGTGATCATAATATGTTAAAAAATAATATTGACAATAATAATTAGGTATTATAGTTATGTATATTACATGTCGAGGTCCACTCGAAATCGTTTCATAAAAAGCGATGATTTATATTTATTTATAATCATATATTTGTGTATATTCGTAGGTACCTATATGGGGAAACAGTGTGGATGTCGTCGCATTTGATTACGGTTCTGAATTTACTTACGTATTTTAGAAATCGAAGAACACCACAAAAACATTTTCATAAAAGTATAATGTAAATAATATATAGGTACAATATAATATATAGGTATACTATAATAGGTATTATAGGTATAATATATAATAATAATAATAATATAGATATAGGTAATCGTAATGAAAATATTATGTTATACACAAATGTAAAATGTTAAGGTGGTTCGAGTCGGTCAAAAAAATATCGTTTTTAGACCTTTCGACGTTTGACTTTTGCTGATCCGATTATAATTCTGTAAAAAGCATAATATTTTTTAATATCTTTCCTAGGTTTTAATCGAGGCGTTTTTCGAAATATGAATTTTCGACTTCGGTATGATTAAACAAAATTTCCATATCTCATAAATTGTTCACTTGTGTATATCTAAAGCGGAAATTCATATTTCGAAAAACACCTCAATTAAAACCTAGAAAAGATGTCAAAGAATCTTATACTTTTTACAGAATTAAAATTGGACGAGCTAAAGTCTCACAATTTTGTCACAGCGAAAGTAACTTTGAAAGTGATTTAGTATACGGTCTTATTTTCATTATTTTCACAGTTGCGATTCGTATTTAACCTAGACGGATATAGATACAAGTCCAAGAAGTGTATTTTTTAATTTATTATTAGCTTTATTAACTTCAACGACCTCTCTAACTGCATTAAATTCTGAATTAAAAATTTTATCATGTACGATAAATTGCCCATATAATACTCCTTAGAAAATGACCGACTCGAATCCCCTTAACATCTGAAATGCTACAAATTGTATTATAATGAATATTATCATTTCCACCAATCGTAATAGTAAAAGAGCGACTGAATTGAAATCGGCTACGATGTACTACTGCAGTAGTATTGCCGAAAGGACCTGGTCAATATCCTCTAGATTTATATTTGATTGTCAATATCTTGTATCCAATGTCATCTGAATATATTTTGTACTCAGTCTCGAATTTTGAATAATTCGTGATTACGTGATGTTTTATATCGTTTTGTTCTAGGTGACAATCACCGGTTTCGACTTGAACAGCTACAGGCAGTGTATGGAGAAATGGGACGACGCTATCAGTGTGATGTACAAAAACTGCATTAAAGTCGGGTCTGGATACTGCCTGATGGTGTACTACGAACAGTTGGTGTTGAGACCACGGGCCACGCTGACCAAAATACTTAATTTCCTGGACGTTCCGTGGAATGAAACAGTGCTCCATCACAACGAGATGATCAACAAACCCGGAGGAATAGCCCTATCCATGTAAATTGTTTTTTTTTTTATAATTTTCAAACGAGCCTAATCCCAAAAACAATACAACATTTGACTTACAGAGCAATTAAAAAAAAAAAACCAATGACATAAAGTACTGAAGTAATTTCGTTGAATTAATTAATTATTGTGTAATATTAAATTCTGATTAAATAATAATAATTATTATTATTATTTGTTTTTTTTTTTTTTTGCATTAATCGAGAGATAGAAAAGTCTATTGAAAATAAAATAACAGAAACATGGGTATTATTATTAATCGTGGTCAGTCTATTAGAAATTCGGTGGTTGATTTGGCACAATAGCGAAGGAGAGTCAATTGGACCAGAAAGAAACATGGTAACAATAATGAGTATAGTTGGCAGTTAGTCAACATAAGTTTAAACATTTAATGAAATTTCAAAACTTAAAATTTGTTTTAAGATATTTACTCGTATTTCAAAACAAAAAAATATACACTAAAGTAAAATCAATAAATGCATTTAGTTGTATTTATAAACGTTAATTAAAATTAATTACGAAAATAATTATCATAGTCGTTTATTTGTTCCATCAAAAAAAAAAAAATTAATTATATGTTCAGGGTTCTAAAATGAATACTCGATAAGATGGTCAACTGAAATATTTGAATACACTTTTATATATTTTGGTATTAAGTTACTTGTAGTAAATAAAAACCCAATTTCGACAAAATAATTTGTTTTTATTTTTAAAAATAAATATTTCGAAAACAATGTTTTCATCTTTAGTGTTAATCAACTACTGAATAAAAATATACTAAAAATAATAAATTAATAAAAATACATAAATAAATTAAATTGCATCATTCAAATATCGATAATTCGATTGTTTCATTAAAATACCCACAGACATTTCGATTGTTTAATGTGCCATTCGGTTGTGATATATTCATGTATATCGCCAATTCAAATAATTCTAATAATTTAATATTGACAGTTCGATTGTTTAATATAGCATTCGGTTGTGATATTAAAATATCGACAAAATTCGAATAATTCGATTGTTCAACCCAGCGTTCCCGAACTGTGCACCATGGTGACATGACGTTCTAGAGGCACCGGGGCCCTGTAAAAATAAAAAATCATTTGCAATTTATTGTAGTTAAAAAAACAAAAAAAAGTCTGCCGCATTTTTATGTATAAAAAGGATGACGGCCAGTCACAGTGCGTGATTTTTTTCAATTCTTTCCTAAAACCTCTAAATGTATCCCAGAAAATTACGCCGTCATTATGAAAAGATCCACCCACCCAGATCGTGAAGTAAAACCATTCTATTTTTTCAAACAAAAACGCACTGAACTATTAGCTATTGAAAAAAATAAATATATAAATAAAACGCACGTCCAAACCGACAATGAAAAGACATTGAAAGGTTCAACTACATGCGTGATTTGCCGTAGCCCAAAAACACTAATTTATTGACATGCGTTATTCGTTGTGGCATTGTATTCGCAGCAGTGCACCACGGCTAAACTTATATCCAACAAAAGGGCTAAAGAAATTTTGGAATCGCTAGTTTAACTGAACTATATCGACCAAACAATCGATTACACCTGTATAAACCACCATTGGGCATTTGGGTTGTGTCCATTTATATGTAGATGTATATTGGGTTTAAGGGGTAGTTGGGGCGACCCACTCCTCGCTGACGAAATAAATTGAACGAAATCAAGTCCGGTCGGCACAAAAAAAAATTACTGTTGACCATATTTATTTATTATTATTTTATTTTATTTTTTTTTACTTATTAACTTTTTTTTCGGAAAAACAAGTCGGTAAAATTACTCGTAACGTAAATATTTTTTTTAGCACGGGACCTGTTGATGCGCAATAAATTAACAATTACACAAAAAAAAATAAAAAATAAAAAACTATACTCACACCGATTTTCATGTGTGTGTGTGTGTGTGTGTCGTTGCAGGGTGGAACGTTCATCCGACCAAGTGGTCAGACCGTTGTATCAAGAAGCGCTGACCAAATGGGTGGGTCAGATACCCGACGACGTGGTCAACGACATGGCCAACATCGCTCCCATGTTAGCCACCTTGGGATACGACCCTGCCGCCAACCCTCCGGTGTACGGCATCCCGGAGGACGGATCGGTCGCCGCCGCCGGACCACAGCAGCCGGACCCGGAACCGGAACAGCATCAGTACGACACGAGCGCCAGCGAAGACTCGTCCACTACCCGGCGGAGGAGGAGGTAGTCGAAACAGGATTGTTTATCATTTTTCGTTTGTTTTTCGCCATCTTTCGTTCCCGACGAGACAATTTCCGTGTACATAATATTAGATACGTATTACTATTATCGATCGAATAAATGTATAATACATATTATTACTATAGGTATGCCTATATTTTTATTGAATAAAATATATTATTTATTCAACCTATTTTTTTTTTCAACTCTCATTCTTACAATAAAATAATTGTGCGTTTAAGAAAGAATTTTATTTTTTTTTTTTAAACGATAATTATAATGTATACCTATAGTATATATAGGTAGGTACCTACTGCACTAAAAAAAAAAAACAAATCATAAACTATTTGAATTTTTGATAGTTTTTTTTTTTTTTTATATATTGACCTATATTTTTAACTTCATATTAGCTAATTAAAAATGGTATTAGGTATCTGATAACGTCATTATAGCGTATAAAATATATATATATATATATCAAATATCAAACCAACAGTTTCAATAGTTTATTATTTAAATAATTTGGTTATTAAAAGTTAATTGATTAGTATAATAACACATTTTATCCAAATTTCAAATTCTTAGAAATAATTAACCAATTGTTCGATATTTTATACATTTCGTATATGTATTATTTTAATGTAGTAGGTATCATAATTATTTAAAATTAAATCTAAAATCTATATTCCTATAAACACAATAATTTACTAAGAATTTGAATTTTAAAAAAAATTGTTGAAAACCCGGTATAATAAGCGTCACTAAGGGTACTTTTACTATCCATCTTCGTTGAAGTAGCAATATAATGTCGTTTCGCTGTCCCCCTCAAAAAAAAAAAAAAAAAAATGAAAAAAATGAAAATGAAAATACTATACATAGGTACTCTAAATATGGACAGCATTCTCTAATTAAATTGTACTACCTATATTAATAAGATATTGGTTACCAATAGTTTTGAAAGTTATTTATTTAGCAAAAGTTAAATTTGATCATATCAATTAAAAAAATGTAATTAAATATGTTAAAAACTATGAATTTCATTTTATTTTCTGTTAGTTTTCATTAATTATATTTTTAATACTATAGTTACTTATTCAATTGTGTACGACAGTAACTATATTTGTTGAGTGTATAATATCAAGATTCTAAACGAAAGAAGAAATGAAAGTACTAATTTTACAATTATATGTTTGAATTTTATATTTTTTATTTCTATACCAAAAATTTTTACCACAAGAAGTATTCCAAAATCCATGTATTTCCATGATTATAAGTATCTAATTGGTACATTAGAGGGGTTATTTATTTAAATTCCCAATAATTTTTTCAAATGTAAGAAAAAGTTGGTAGCTTAAAAATTACATAAAAACTATAATAATACGTTTTCGTAAAAATGAATTATGATTATTTACTCTTTATTCCCCATCCAAAAAAAAAAAAAAAAAGATCCCAACTTGAAATTCATATAGAATATGTATTTTTTTATACTATATAATATGTATATTAATGTTATATAATTTTCAACATCTTATATTTGATTAATTTTAGATATTTATATCAAATTATAGATTTTGATGTTAAAAATGTGGTAATTTTGAGTTGTAAGACTTGAATATTTAATACAATTTTAATCATACGTTATTCTAACTGTATTCAAAATTTCTTCTTTATACTGGATAACTATAATTAACTATATGGAGCCTAAAAACATATATAATATATGTATATATATATATACCATTTCACAGATGTATGCTCAGTATCATTTTAATAAAATAAATGATTTACCTTTTCTATAGATTTTAACACATCTACCAAGAGTACCTACCCTATCCAATGAGTGAATGCCTTCTATTCACTGTAAAAATAGTGCTACTTAATATTTTTGATTGGTCAAATATAAAACTGTTGACAGTTTATTAAATAGGTTTCTTAAAAAAAAAAACCAAAAATTTTCCAGATTGATGGCAAGAAGTAAATGGGCCTTCACTTCTAAATGGTAATAAAATACATTGTATAGCATAAGTTTAAGGTAGACAATTTTATAGAAATCTGTTTTGCTACCCAAGAATAGTACTTAATAGTGACACTTTTGCCCGGTATAATAATTAATTTACAATATTATTCATATTATTGAATATGATGTTTCAAACTCACTTGTGTACATATTATGTGTATGTAAATTGTTTACTTTTTATTATTACGTTGGGTATTATAAATATATATATATATATATATATATAATATAATATGAGTAGGTAGGTTTTCATTATGCTAATCATTATGCATAACTATAGTTAATACAATATAATTTTTGTATGTTATTATTTATAATTATTATATTGTTCACGTTTTTTTTTTATTACAATTTTTTTTTTTTTTTGTACTTAGATGTTTATATTAAATTTAATATGAAATATTAACAAAAAGTTCTTGTCAAATATATATATATATATATTTTTTTTTTCACATATTTATTACCTATAATATGTTTATATGAAAAGACAATCTCATTTAATGTTTTCAACTTTTAAAGTTACTTTTTTTTTTCCAAATATAGTAAGACTTTACATTTATTATAATAATGATCTTGTTTTAATTGTTTTTTTTTTTTTTTTTTTTTTTGTATATCCAAAAATATTATTAAATTTGTTTATTTTGAAATTGAACACTTCAGCTTGGATATGCCATCAAACATACATAATAATTGAGAAACATTTTATAATGACTTGTACGTATTTTACATCTAGTTATTTTCACTAATATATTACACTGCAAAACCAATAGCCTTTGAATATATAACGGTTCAATAGTACCTACATGTGGTTTACTTAAACGGATAAACATATACATCATAAATTTGTACATTTCATTAGTTTGTGGTACCTAAATGGTGATTTTCACTCATGTCAGCAATGACGGATTTAGTGGAGTTGCATTGCACCGGAGCCTCCAAATTCCCCCCAAGTTATTTCATAACATAAATAATCTATCATACATTATTCAACCAACCCTCTATTATTTCTGAACTTATAATTAAATTGATTATTATTCATTATAATCCATTTAATTATTTATTAGACTTTATTTATGTATTTATAAAAAATGCCATACTGTAATAAAAAAATTTTAAGAGGACCCCATACCCTCTATTTTAAGGAGTTCCGTATAAGCAATTATTAAGTTATTTTATGAAAAATTTAAATTTAAAAATTGTACCATAACCATAGATACCACATTTTTATTATCTAATCACAATATTTGTTTAAAAACAAATGTTTTTGTTTGTTATGAAAAACAAACAAAAAGTATTTTAAAATAGTTTTAGAGTTAAAATATTTTAAGGACAACATTTCATATACAATCTAATATTTTGCAAAATTCATATGAGATCATCTCCAAAATGTTTTCTATAAATTTGAATATGGATGTTTAAATTCTTAAATTACTTTAAAAGGTAATTTCGTTTGTTTTACTACTGAAAATCATTGATATGACATCTTCTTAAATGCATTTTTTATATTGTAAGCAATTATTATATAAGTTTTTTAAAATCCATTGAAATTTAAATGTTTGAACTAGGAAATGTATAGTTTAAATCAGTGTTATTGTCATCAGAACCAGATTGTCCAGTACATGTATTATCTAAGCTTTTTTTAAGTACCTATATAATAATTTCCAAAACCTGTGATATAGATAAACAACTTTGTATACTCTAGGCATGGGTGTAATTTGTGGAGTGGCAGGATATGCAATGGCACACTAACTTAAAAATACTTCAATATGCTGTCAAATAATCTGGCAAATGTTTATTCTTCTGTAATGAATCAGTAATCTATTAAAAAGTCTATTAAAAATAGATTAACACATGAATAATAAGATAAATTATTAAAATATTATTGTATTTTTTACAATACCTATTTAGGTATATTTAATTTGTACATATATTATGTATATTCTATTATGTACACATCCAGTTTCATTTTAATATCATGAGTCATGAGTCAGGCTATATTTTGAGAAGTATGTATAATTTTTCAAGTTATTTGTATAGGTAGGTACTCTATTCTATATTTATTATTTTTCATAATTTTAATACTTTTATCGGCTCCCTTATTTGTTAAAATTATATCAAGTTTCAATTTTCAAATGGCAATCTATGATTTAATTTATAAATTCAAAAGAATATATTTTTATAAGAATTTACATTTTGAATTTTTAAATCAGATAAATATTTCCGGAGTAAAAAGCATTCAATTTTAAGATACTATAACAGAGTGGATAAGTACTGTAATAGCATGTAATAGATGTGATGTGAATGTGATGGACTATAGTACTTCTTCACTCTATCATATAATAATTTTGAAGGTCAAGTAATATACCTACTTATATACTATGTACTTAAGTAACTCGAGTTTACTTGTTGTAAATTACTTGAAAAAATCAAAACTTGTAAATTCTCATGAAAATATATTTGTTATGAATTTATAATTTTAATCAAAGGTTGCTATTTCAAAAGTTGACATAGTTTTAATAAAATGAGAAAAAAATAAATTTTTAAATTATAAACAAACAAAGAATTTAGTGTGAAAAAACTTTTCTGAAACAATCTTATGACTAGGGCTGTGAATTTGTAGGAAAGTGCATTTTTTTTAGCTCATTGTAAAACATAGCTTTCTAAGCACAAAATTTGAATCATGTGACAACAAAGTCATTAACGAAACTTTTATTTTGCATTTT
>JAIPRL010005528.1:0-31634 GCA_025469235.1 Pemphigus obesinymphae | reverse complement strand
AACGTAGAAACCTCAAAATCTAAAATGTCTATAAATAGCCCACAATTGAAAAAAATTTTAATTTACGAGAATATATTGCTAAATTAAATATTCATTGTAAATTTCAAGATTTTAAAGTTATTATTTTCAAAATAAAAAAAACCAAAATTTATAATAGTAGATATAATTTATATTAGCCATAGACATATAAATGTTGTCATGAATATATTTGTAATATAGCACAGAACATGGTAATCCAGACAAAATTTAAATTTGCGGCTGATTTTGCAGGTCGTGCCTGTGTATGATAGAAACGACACGTAGACACGCCTATGCATTGAATGTTTACATTTTTATATTCAATTTTTGTGGAAATTATAGTAGAACATTTTAGGTAAAGTATAGACTATGATGAATTCAAATATGTTTTTAGAATAATTATCGTATGACTAAGTTAATCGGAAATGGAAATGGAAATGGAAATTCATGAGGTTTTTTTCAAAACAACGTTTCTGTGGTTGCTCATATAAGCTTCAAAATCGGGTGTAGGTATGTAAACCATAATATGTATTATGTATATATACACACACTATAATGACCATTTACGCATACCATTTAAATATACTATCCATTGTAAACAGCCATTAAACTTTCTATACACAAAACCTATTTATAATAATTATATTTATCAAATAATTTTAAATAAAACTTAAAATAACGCTTTCTAAAATGTCTAAACGCAATCTCTATGTATACACATATAACATATTAGAATTCGATCAAAATATGAATAATTGGTGGAAAAATTAATAAAATATCTAGCCAATAAAGTAATTTTAGACTCTGAGTCTCTGAGAGAATTAAGATACCTTTATATTAGTTTTAAATTTTTTTTTTTTTTTTTCTGAAAACAACTTTTTAGCAATCTCTTCATATTTACACCTTTTCAAAACAAAATTTTATGTATTTTGTAGGCACTTTATAAAAGCTATTTTTCAAATTTTTCAATTGTTTTTTAACTCATTAACCTTACCAATAACCTTGTTCATAACAGTATATAGAAATAACTATTTTCTGATAATTTACCTATAATATATATTATACTGAAGTTAAAAGAATATAAAGTTAATTAGTTTAATGAATATTATAAAATTAAATAGTTATTTTTTGTTTAAAAATATAATATAGTTATTATGTATTATAGAAAGTATATAGGTACTTAGATATATGACAAACATGCATTTTATTTATTTAGATTAAAGAATCATATTACTCATTACATTGACAATTCAATATTGTTTTCATGACATATACATAGGCGTAGTACCTAAGCTCTGCGATTTTCAACCCCTCAACATTTTAGCATAATAAAGGTCATTCCAATAAAAATTGTACATAATAGCAATAAAATGTATAGAAAAAGATTATGAACAAAAAATGGTCATCATTTAACCCCCTCCCCTCTAAAAAAATATTATTTTGAATTAACTCCTCAACAGTGAAAAAATATGATATTCAAAATAAAACTCAATACTTTATTTGAAAATCTGAAGACTACAGATTGAGTTTTCAGTAAACATGAAAATTGTAAAGAATTATATATCTACTAAAAACGATAATTTCTACCAGTTTACTAAGTAAACCTATAACTTTATTAAATTCAATTGTCTGATTTTAATTAAACCTTTAAAACGAAACAAATAAAGTTTTAAATATAACGTAAACTATATTATAATATAAAAAGCACTTTCAATTCCATTTGTATTCAATTTACTTTATTAATAATGATATCTCAAACTTTAAACTGGAAATGATTATTGTCTTTATACAAAACAAATAAAATAGTTATGCAAAATCTATTAAGACGTATTATGACGAAAAAAAAAATTAAAATATTTTAACAAAACTTTAAAAAAAAATCATTCGAGTTGAATCAAAAATTGTATTTATAATATTTATGTTGTCTTGTGTAAAACTAAAGTGCAGTAAAAAATATATTATATACGATCCCGACTTATAGGTACCTATATTTTTAATTTTGATTTATGTTAAAAGGTAAGAACTATTGCGAACAGAGTATTATAGAGGTGTATATATATATATATATATATATATAAGTATATTATATACGAATGGTAACACTTCTGCATATTTTGCGTTGTTAAACATCAAATAATATGACCCAAAACACGCACCGTTAATATTAACTTTGTTCTGTTTACATGTAAATATAAATACGATTATTTGTGTTAGAAATATTGTTTTATGCGATGATTCTTGACAAGTTCGTATTTAATTAAATTCTTTTTGACGATTCGTTGTAAATAATATATATAATTGTGTAAAACTGGATATAATATAGACGACATAAGCATAATTATGAAAATAATTTAATGGAAATAATAGCAATCTTCTTTATTCCATGAATGCTGTGAATGTACGGGATTCGATTAGTCTCCAAGGAATTCCGAATTGTCGTCATCGAAACACGCTTATGTACGTACACCTGTGTAGTACCTCACACCTATACACAATCTACATAATATAATAATAGGTGTGTATATGCAATAATTATTATAAAGACGTATTACATTATTTACTGTGGGGGGAATATGTTAAATTAATTCAAATTTCGTATTATTATATAACTGAATCTAGATCCAACAATACTATGAAAAGAAACAGTAACAAATTTTCAATTAAAATAATATTGTCACATTAAATATTTTTCATCAATTATTATAATAAATATGTTTATTATGAATTAGATTCTTATCCAATATTGCTCATTCCGATATTTTAAAAATCACACTATAATAATAACAATATTGAATTTTTTTTTTTTAAAGTTACATTTTATTACATATTTATTTTATAATTTATATAAATGGGATAGACTTCTAATACTTTATAAATTCATTATAACTAATATTATTAATTATACATTGAAAATTATAGTAATTGTAAATATAAAAATGTTTATTTTTATATATTAAGAATATCATTAGGTATAATAAAAGTATAAATAAAAAAAAAAAATCCATGTCCGTCCTCCATAGTTTATATTCTAATTTTTCATATTCTGTTTAAATTTGGAATCTATTATAACTAGGATAGAAATTGTACTTGAAAAGCGAGAACGTGTTTTAATGTAATTTAATGTATAGCGACTTCTTAAGGAAAATTAGCAATAGGAAAAAAATATATTTCATATATATATAAAATAAAATAATAATAATAAAAATCCTCGTAAGTCTCTATCATATAAACAAATTGAAATCCTAAAATATTTGTCACCAGGGCCCAAAAATCCTAGTTGCGGCACTGGTAGGTATATAATATATTTACAAACTATATATTAAGGTATAATATTTGAATTTTCATAGCAAATATTTAACTAGAAATATTTTACCCTTTTCGCAATAAATTATCAAAAATGGTTATAAATTATTTGAAAGAATCAAAAATCGGATTTCTTACATCTTATATAACTAAATATACCTAACTATACACTTAATCTATTAGTTTGAAATATATTTTTACAATTTTACTTTAAAACCATTTGGTAAGTCATATTATTATCTTAAGAAGCTTCACATATTTTTGTATGCTTTTTGTTTTACTACTGCGCTCTCTTAATAGATATTGGTTTTGTTTTACAGTGTTTGTTGTATTGTTGTTGTCTTAATTATTATAAATTGTTATGGTTATTGTTTGTATATGTGTCATTTGTAATTACCATAAAAACATTTAGATAGATAGTTAATTTATCTAAATAAATAAATAAATAATATTAAAGTGTAACATTTGGATAAATTTATTAAATTGTTCATTTAATTGTAATACGTTTATAAAATATTTCTATTTTTATGCAAATATAGGTAGGTAACTAGTAGAAACATATTTCAGATTACAGTATTTTAACCAACTATACCATATGCACACATAATTTTCATTTTATCCTTCATGATCATTTAAAAAAAATATAGGTAACAGCGTACTATATTAAAAAGACAAATATTATGACATCATTGCGTTATTAAATTATAAAAATAAAAATGAAAAATATTAATTGATTTGTGTGTTTTAAATAAACGTTAGTAAACTTGCAATTTATTATATTTGTTTATTTATTTATATTTGTTTATTTATTTAAACATATTTACCACATACATTTGTTGTTGTTCGACTAGGTAGGTATACAATAATATACTATGTTTTTAAAAACATTCGTATTTTATATTATATTTATTCAGTGTTTCCGTGAACTTGTAAGTCTAACGAGTTTCGCTCGAGAGTCATAATCGAAAAACCGTTGTCTTATATTTAATTAATAAAATGCAATTTATTGTACTGAAAATCAATTGTTATACTGACATTGTACTATTGCAATTGGCATTGTACACGTTAAAAAAGGACTAGGAAAATTACAAGTATTTAACGAAAATCCGTAAAACTCACTGTTCTATATGTGGTGGGGGGAGCGCACCACTCCGGCAGCGGCCTGTTGACTCGATCCCGTTCTTTTTCACGAATATTTTTATAGATGTCAAAACCAAAAAAAAAATATATATATATTAATACGAACAATATTTTAATTTTAATTACAACAAAAAAAAAATCACGATCGTCGTCTATATTACTATTTTTAACAAAAACTATAATCGAACACGTATATTATATTTCTACTGTCGCGTACCTACTGTATTGCACTCTCTATATCGCCGATGGTCACCCCGAAACGTTTAGCGGTAGACTACCGTTCACGCCGGCTAGTCGGGAGACTTTTAAAGGTCCTCTCTGACTCCGCCTCCGCCGCATGCACTCGTTGGCGCCCGGTAAATATCGTACCATCCCGCCGTATACAATAAATACCGTACGCCGTTATTATAGTACCATTTTAGTAGGTTTGATAATGTTAGAACTGGGATCGGGGTTGATGCATTTCCGTGATTTTTTTCCTCGTTTAATTTATTAGATACCTTCCTAACAAATAAGCTTTACACTAATTTCACAAAATTCTCAATATTTAATGAAATAAAGACGGATATAATATAAGTACGTTATAAGTCCATAGGGCATAATAATTTTTACATATTTCAGTATTTCATTATTTATTTATTTCTTTTTTTTTTTTTAGTTTTTAGATCATATTTCTTAATTCTACGATTTTCTTTTTAGTGTTTAATTAATGTCAAGCCGACACTTCCCAGGCAAATGGGAATAAGGCAATACTGCCTGGGCCCCTTGAGCTCAATTTTTTTTTGTGAGGCCCCATTAAAATAACAGTAAAAACTAATAATTACTATACTGCCGGTTATTCTGAAAAAACATTTATACCTAATAGATTTTAGATTTAAATAATAAAAATACAATAATTGTAGTTATTTTCGTTAATATCTATTGCTACTTTGAGAAATAGGAAATTCAAAAAAATATTCTCTATGGAATATTAGCTAGATAGTAAATATTATACGTATTATCTGTATTATCCTTTAGGAACAAGATAAAATTTTTAAATTAGAGGGCTTTTAATATACCAAAAATTAACAAGGGACTCATCATTTTTAATATTATAGAAATATACATTATACCGGTCTCATTGAAGCTCTAACTTTAGAGTGATAATCAGCAAATCATTAATAAACTCCCCTCAAGCTGAAAAGATAAAACAAATGAATGAAAATCGTATATTATATTTTACACCAAATTCAGTTGTAACATATATATAAATAAGTTACTACCAAATATGATTAAGGCTTCTAATACCAATATGCAACTTTAAAGTTTTTAATCAAAAGTGGCTTTTAGTAAAATTTGATTTTAAGTAAGTAATTAAGTGGATCGAGCAAGGGATGTATTCGGTTGTGTAACTATATTATAACGATATTTACATTTTTGTCTGGAAACCTCTTATCGATCAGACATATTAGTATAATATATTATATGTAAATATGTAATATAATATGATAAAATAATAATAAAATATCTTCGTATTTATACTTATTTAAAATAACGTTAACATTTAAAATTTTTTAAGTCATTTTTTTCTTTTGAGTTCATTTTAAGGTATATTTTTTTTTTTATCAATTTCCGTCAATGAATATTTTTACACATATTTCAATAATTACATATTTTTTTAATTTACACAGGCTGTATATACGTCGTACTTATATTTTATAAAATATAATATCCTTGTTTTAAAATATTTTACACATGCTGTATAAGTGTGTAAGTACAGCGTTTTATTTGTCACGATTTGATAAGATAAGGCGATTCGATTATATCAGTAGTGAATTTCCAAAGTAAGTAGACATCCTTAAACGATATTCTAACTGCATAGTGAAGAACTTACAGTAAAATGCCCAAATCAAAACCACTTTTCTCGTCAAATTTACGAAAGTATGTCAATGAATTTGCCGCAGATATTTTTACTACTTTCTGTTATATTGCAAAGTACGTGATGTGAAATTTTCGACCGAAAAATAATTTACGATACAACAGCACGTTGTAAGAGACAAGCATATTTTAGCTGTCAAAAAAAAAAAAAAATTCATTTCTTCAGAATTTAATTATCAGTTCATCAAAATCAACATTTAATAGTAATATTGTAAAGCTTTTTTATGTACTAATATACTAGGTACTAAATAAGTTATCGCAACCAACTTTAAATATTTTTTTCGAAAAATACACTAATAAATTGATACCAGACCAATCAACATTAAGAAAAACGTATGTGAATAAATGTTACGAAGGTACTTTATCTGAAATTAGAAAGTATGCATCAAATAAAAAAAGACCGGGAAACACTTCGCACGTTGAGTAGGATAATGCTGACATATATATTGAATTTGAAATCAATGATAAAACATTTCTTTCTAAAAAAACGACTATGAGCGAAGCTTCGGTGGATATACTTAACAATTACTATAGATTACACTAATAATATATTCAGAATATTTTAACAATATAAGTATAAGCTTTGGTGTATTTTAAATGAATATTACTGTCTATTATATTCAATTCGGTATATTTTTAAACGAAAAAAATAAATATATTTTCAAACTTATATTGATTCTTATTATAAACTTGTGGTACACAAACTATAGTTATTATCACAGAATATACTTTAATATCTAAAATGTCTAAAAATAGCCCAAAATTGGGAAAAAATTATCCAAAATTGTTTTGCCTTTATAAAGTGCTAATAATAATATTATACATATATTATATAATAACATACGTATTTGGTGAATATTTCAAGTTGTTAAATCCATTATTTCTTCAAAACTCAAACACATTGCATATACCGATGTAGAAAAAATTAAATGGGTATTCAAAAAACATTTAAATGGCTATTAAAAATATTTAAGTACCGACTTTTATTATTTTTTGTATGTAATTAGAATGGCGTATTTTTAACACTTTATTAAATTTTCAGGTCTTAAATACGAAAATGAAGCCCGTTATGAATTAAGCTTCTCAAATTTGCATATTGCTATAATTAGCCCAAAGTTGGGTATATTTTTGTATTATTATTTTACGTATATACGTTAGTGGTGAAAATTTTATGATATTAGCATCAATATTTTCAAAGTTATGAAAAATTTTACTGTGAAAATCGTGTTTTCCAATTTTTATGCTAATTTTTTGATAGTTTTTTCTTAAGCGTTTATCGAAAAAATTAAAAATCGAAAAATGACCTCTCTAAAGTACCGACTAGATAAAATTTGCTACCGAAAATGGGTAAGCTTGTAAATATCGGAGCACTCTTTCTGGTAGAATTTTTTGGTACAGACATAAAAAAAAACACATCATTGTAAAACCAATACATTCCTCGCTTCGCTCAGAATCTAAAAATTTGGATTTCAATTGATAAGACGACAGATACAACAGGTCGGTATAATGCAAATACAATAATTGGGACATTAAAAATCGGCAATCCTGGTAAAGTTTTTTTATTAGATTCAATAGTATTCGAAAAACTTAATAGTGGGACAATAGTAAAATTTTTCGGTCAATCACTTTCAGTATTATGGTCATGTTGTATTCAACGGGACAATGTTTTACTATTTTTATCAGACTCGGCACCATATATGATCAAGGTGGGGAGAGCATTAAAATTACTTTACTCAAAAATGGAACATGTGACATGTTTTACACATGCTCTACATAGAGTAGCAGAAGAAATTGGAATTATTTTTCGAAAGTAGATGAGTTAATATTGAATGTAAAAACAACATTTTTAAAACACCTTATCGATTACAGATTTTTAAAACGATTATCCATAATATACTATTATCTCCTGAACCAATATTAACTAGGTGAGGAACTTGGTTGAATGCAGCTTTGTATTATTCTGAACATTATGTTTTAATAAAACAAAGAGTCATGGAGCTCAATCGAGAAGACACACCAACTATCGGAAAAGTACAAGATTTAATGGTCGATCGGAATTTAGGTTGCAATTTAACGTACATAAAGTCGAACTTTGGAATACTACCAGAATATATCATTCGTTTAGAAACGTCAGGTCATCCAATCGCAGATTCAATTGATATTCTAACAGATTTCCATAATAAAATTCAACAAATCATAAATTAAAAGTCGAAATTGAAAAAAGTATTGAAAAAAATACAGGTATTGATACAATGTGCAAAATTTTGAAAATACTTGATGGCACTAAAATGTCCAGAACGTCTTTCCTAGATTATCTCAGCTTCGGTGATATAACTTTTATGCGATATACTCCTATTACGTCCATAGACTTAGAAAGAAGTTTTTCGTTGTAAAAATTTGTTGACAGACAATCAGCAGTAATTTTTATTCAACAACATCAAACGACCACTTATTGCCCAATGCAATAGTCAAGATGAATAAGATACCCATAAATAAATATATTTTAATTTATTTTATACTTTTAGCATATTATATACACTTACAAAACAAAACGAAAAATGTTTCAGATGTGTAGAATTACAGTCAATTCATTTCAAATTCAATCAAAATTTTTACAATTACTTTTCATAATAATTACTACTATCTATGTATAATTAATAAAATAAGAATTAAATTTTTCTTATCAATAAAACGACAGTTTCTTGAATTTTTAAAATTTTGATTTTCAGTGCATTTAAAAAAATTTAAGTGCATATTTTAATGCATTTTTGGCATTTTATGTGCATTATATACTGCATTTATTAAAATTTTATAGTATATTAAATTTTAAGCCTTTAATTTAAATATATAAGAGATAATTTAACACCAAAACAGGGGATGCAATAAAGAGTGATATGAGGTGGTTGGGTGTAAGTCAAGAGGATACAGGATATCAAATTAAGTTGAAGTAGAGGACTTAGGTGGTCGACCTTAAATAGTTGGGAAAGAATGCAAAGGTGAAAAAAAAGAAGAATTAATAACTATAAATTCAGGAGCATAATACAGGTTAAATAATAAATATTAATTTATTTATTTGTACTACTAAAAGAAATTTAAATATATTATTAGGTTAATCAAAAAAAAAAATTATTTATTTGTTTTAGCACGTTCAAACTACCTATATGTGACAGTATGGGGAGAGGGGCTGAAAAATAAAATATCATTCTTGATTCAATATTAATAATTTATACCACTGAAGAACATTATAAGTACTTGCGGGATACTGAATACTTATTTTTTAAATCTTGAAATTTTCAGCTAGATTTAAGGCACATATTAACCATTTAATTTAAACTCTTTTCAATGGCAAACTTAGTAAATTTAATTTAACAAAACCACTTTCTCGGGTCCGTTACCAAATATATATTACACGCGATTTCCAATGGGCGTTGTTATAAATAACACCAATAACACCTCCCTCAAGCACGTCACTATAGAGTATTGGGTGGACTACAGGTCATGAAAAACTAAAAACCTAATAGTTGTTAGTACAATATTAGAAATGTTATTTGAATATTTATTTTTAGTATTCATACATTCGAGTATTATGTTTTTTAAGATATAAATGGTAATTTTTTGGTCGATACTACTTTTTAAATTCGAATTGTAAGTGAATTATTACTATATAGTTTCTTTTAACTTTATTTTAAAAAAGTTCAAATATATTAAATAAACAATATTCGATAATTTGTAAATTTTAAACCAAAGATGAAAAAAAGGTGAACCTCGTTCGTCGGGTGTCAATAGAGGTGGAAGCACTTCGCTTATCGGATAGGATACTCTTGGTGATTGTGTTGCATTCGAAAAACGATTCTTTGCGCAGCTTCAGTGTACTATATATAACTATTAATATTAACGATGTTATTCAGTATGTTTAACATTATATCAAAAGAGTAATCGTAGTACCAAAAAAAGTTAATTAGTACTGCTGTATTGTTGGTTGCTTTTCAGCGACCGCTGCGTGGTATTCCATCACTGCCACTGTCGCGAGGCTACCGTAGCACTGTCCGTTGCGCACAATTGAAAAATGCATATATGATGCGCCGTTTACACATGCGCAGTTTTATTTTATTCACTCTCCGGCGAAAAATACTCCGTGTAAATTATATAGCATCCTGCACAAAACTAGTTTGAACCACCAACTATGTATATCTAACTATTCTATTGTCATATGTTGTAACGACATTTGTCGTTTGGTGAAATTATTATCTACCCATTTTCAGATGTTATCTTGATATCACTTATCTAGGTTATATAGATATAAAGTAAATTTAATTATGTTTTAC
This sequence comes from Pemphigus obesinymphae, assembly GCA_025469235.1. Lineage (NCBI taxonomy): Eukaryota > Metazoa > Arthropoda > Insecta > Hemiptera > Aphididae > Pemphigus > Pemphigus obesinymphae. The sequence goes on along the minus strand of JAIPRL010005528.1, from coordinate 20,931 downwards.
ACGAATGTAGTTATGTTCTTAATTTAATTAATGACATCACGTTCGTTATTACAGTACCTAACTAGTTATTATATCAATATTTTAGAGAAAATAATATAATATAATATTGTTAATATATTTGTTATTAACCCGAAGTATTTTTTAGTTGTGTGCCACCAGATATTTCACCGACGAGCTGCTACTTACTAAACTTATAAGTTATAATATTATGAAAAAATAGAAACATAATATTTAGGTATACAAATATATGTTCCATATTATATTAGATCTTGAAGAAAATGAATTTCATTGATAAAATGATTACAAATTATTATTGGTGCATAGTAACAGATACAAAACAAGATTATGATTTAATATATATCTAATATGTGAATAAAAAGTAAAATAAATTCATATAACTATTGAAAATGTAATAAAAATAATTATAATTATTAAATTATGATTATAAAATAATACCTTTAAATATATTACTTAATATATTATCAGACAATTTATATCAATTATTAAGTGTTCTTATAACATAGAAAGGTAATTTAAATAATTGGTTGAAGACTGGCTTAGATAAAACTTCTCCAAATGGATGTAACAAGGTGTACTTAGTACCTATTCATGTAGTTGTTGACAATATACATTATACATTTATATGTTATCCGTAGATTTGAGATGTATGATTTTAAAACTGAAACCATATTTCATATGAAATAAATATTTCAAATTTTGTAGGCATTCATAATGTGTATTACTTAAAATATAAAACAATAAAATGTAACAATAAGCCATTATTACTTTATTTATATTTTAGTTACAGTTTATAGTATAGGGATTAACGACGTGTACTCAGGGTGTTTAATCTATATATATTTTATACCCACTCGATTATAAAATAAAATTATGAATATAAAAACAAAATATAGGTATGGAATAAATAATATTATACACATTTCGTGATAAACACCGACCTGCCTGATATAGAAGGCGTCAATGAACTTTTCGGGTTTTTTTTTTTTTACTTTTTCTAGACCTATTCTAATAGGTGGCACAGCAGGCTTAAATTTCGTGGTGAATTATTGTTCTACTGTCATCCGTGGTTTTAAATTCCAAAGTGAGGCTTTTGACGTTTATACCCGACGATATTCCATCAGGCGAAAATAACCAAAAAATAATAATATCATTATTAATAGTTACACGCACACCTCGGAAATTTGAATATAATACCACAAGCAATGTTGACTATATTATACTAAAAATTGAAAGGGTCTTTTCTTTTTTGTATACAGAGTGATTTATAGTGTTGTGAATATTTTACCAGTAAAAGAATGTTAGTAAATTGGTACATTTTTTCTACATTTTTTTCGTGTGTAAATATGATATCTATATAATTTCATTAGTTTGTTTGAGAATACATGCATCTGAATTTTCCTTCACCATATATTTAATGGAAAATATATTAAACAAACGTTATAGGCAGAACTTGAGTAATTGTGTGATTTACGTTAAATTTAGATTTTAAACATAGAAATCATCCTTGTGCGCTTAGCAGTGCAAAATTCTAACATATCTAATAAGTTTGTTGGTGATTAATTGAAGATTTTAAGACGATTTAAATATTTTTTATGATTAGAAAACTTTCAGATTACACTTATTTTAGCCATGTAAAAGTTTATTGAACATATTTTTCCGCTAAATACTATACCTCTCAATTGATTAAAAAACCTGTTGGATATTATGTAACAACAAGTATGCAAGTTGAACATTTTTTTTAAAACTAAAAAATAACAGTAGGTATTTTAGTTAGGCGCTAAGGCTAATAATTTTTCAAAACAACTATATTGTGTTTGATTATTAGTTTCTGATTCATATGATGATATTTAATTTTGAATCGTTAGAAGTTTTGAATTTGAAAAGTCAAATATTATAGTGATAAGGAATAAAAATAACTTAATTATATTTTTACCTATAGAAAAAAACTTTTAGATTTTATTTTTGTTTTGAACTTTTGAATAGTAAAGTTAGTATCTACCTACTTTTATATATATCATAACCCTGTATTTGAAAGGTTTAACAACTAAATTACTTCAAAACTTGAATCTTCAGAATTCATCATTTTTCAGACGAATATACTTTATATATTGGTATATTATATAAAGTAATATAGTTTATTTAGTTAATAAAATATAAAACATAAAATAATTAATACAGTGTACAAATAATACTATATAATATTATGGTTATACACTTTAGGTTTAAGTTTTTTTTTAGGTTACAACTGTTTTCTACAATCAATACAAGTCTAGAAACTACAATAACAAGTAACAACTATAACCATTAGGTAAAAGTCATTATAGGTGTTTTATTAATTAATTTCATACAATATTACGAAAATCATATAAAATTTAAAATAAAATAATACAGATAAACCAAATCCAAAAAACTGATTTAGACACCTACGTTTTTTTTTCATCTAAGATTATTGTTTAGATAAACGTACTATTTATTAATAACAAAAAATAGATAAAATTATAATATAAGATATTAATTAACATTACTACCAATTTAATTAGCAAGTTTTACCAGGGGGGGGGGTGGAAGCTTCTGAGTGGTAGGTCAAAAATCGTGAATCAGTCGGCCATAATACCCAAGGGGAAACATAGGAACAAAAATACGGTTAAATTAAATTATTTTTACATTTATATTTCTGATAGTACTGAGTAGAATAAAGATTATTATTATTATTATTCATTATATAATTTAATATAGAAATCTGTGAGTTTTTTCATTTCATATTTCAAATGACTTATGACTCAGTGGTAACATGAACACATGTAAAAATTCTTTAATTTGACCGTATTATTACCCCTATTGTTCCCCTGGGGTGTCATGGCCAATTGATTCACGACGGCGGCCTATACTGCCTGTGTATATTTTTAACAGTTTTCACATTCTGGTTATTATATTCTGTAGCATTACGGAGATGGAATTGTACGATAAAGAATTTATCTAGATGAGTAGATAGACACGAGAACATACATTTTATCCAAATACAAATAAAGATGACTGGACTGAATTATATTCATATAAAAATAAATGAACTTGTATCATATTATACATACTTACAAACATAAGTAAGGGATATTTTTTATTTCTATATAAATTTAAAAATCAATGTAACATAGTACCTTGTACATATAACAAATATAACACCGGAAATGTTTATAAATTTGAAACACCGTCGAAACATATTTTTCGTTTTTCTGACTCTGAAGAATACTAAAACTACTCTACCTTTAATGTAGTTTTTTTTTTATATCAAACAATATGTATTACTTGTTTGTAATTTTACACTACATCCGATTCAAAAACGTTATTCCCTCGAGTAATTTTAACAACTGCCGCGGTCTGTTTAACTTTCACGTTATGGAAAGTATTGTCGAAAAAACCCTGGATAAATGTTGTTACTGAGATCCGAAATTATTTATACGTCACCGAAAGTTTGTGGATTGGGTAGAGTTTTTCCCTGAGGACTGAAAAAATAGAACAAAGGGACAAAACAAGAAATAAATTGGCAGTGCAATTTATACAACACGACGTTCAAATCGTTGATCACTATTTCATGTGTACGAACTACCAACACCAAATATTTTCGTTAGTATTTAATTTTGGGTAATGGGAGATTTATATTGTGTTTATAACACTAATAACAATTTACAACCAAAATGTCATGGTTTGATTAGTAACTGTACAATATTACGCAAGTTATTTTCATTTTCAGTTCATAGATACTAATTGGTTATTTTTATCAATTTAACAGTGGTTTGATCGAAGTTACACTAACTTCTTGACAACAAGATGTTGCAGAAATTTAACCTAAAAAGTGAGCCACCATGTTGAAATGTAGCTTAGTGCAACCATATTCAAACCTGAAGCAAAAATATGAAATATAGTATGAATGTATGATACATATATTGTATCATAACATCATTTATCAGTTATGTATGTAATTTGATTGGTTATAAACAATTCGATACCAACAAATTATAATTATAATTCCATGTTAATAGGTATATAGTTTTTGATGAACAATGTACCATAAAATTGAAGCCAACATGTTTGACGAGTCACATACCAAACAAACACACTATCCTTATTGCGCATGCGTATAATTAAACCATTTACCAATCAAGTCACACATTACACACTGTACATTTCTGGTAGGAAATTGCATCTAGTTGATACTTTAAAGAAGTCATTTTTCGATTTTATACTCTTTCAATAAATGCTTAGAAAACCCTATCAAAAAATTAGTATAAAAGTCGGTAAACATGATTGTGATAAGATTCTTCATAACACAAAAAATATTAATACAAAATAAGTTTCGAAAATGTTTACCCACTTTTAGGCTATTAATAGTAATATGCAAATTTGAGATATTTAATTCATAAAAGCTGGCTTATATTAGTTTTTAAGACCTAAAAATGCAATGCATTGTTAAAAGTACGCCATTCTAGCTACCTACCAAAAATTTTAAAAATCGGAATATACAATATTTTTTAGTGGCTATTTCAATTTTTTTTTTTTTTTTAATACCCATTTAATTTATTTAACATTTCGGTATGAAACGTGTTAAAATATTGGGGAAATAATATAGATAAACTTGAAAATTTCACCAAATACATATATTAACACATTATAAAGCCGAAAAATTTTGGCAATTTCTTTTTCAATTTTAAATTTTAAGTCATTTAATTCTTAATATTCTTATGACTGTGTGATCTAGACGATTCGATCGTTTTTTTGGAAAAAAATGATTTATCATTGCTTTCAAATCCAATATATCCGTCATCATTATCCTACCCAACGTGCGAAGTACTTCCCAGCTTTTATTTTATGTACCTTGGTACGTATTTAAACAAATATAGCTATAGATGTTATAATAAGAAGCATTTTTTTAAAAGTAAATTGCCTTACATGTACTGCAAGTTTATTAAAAACTACTTTTGATCATAATTATTATCACAAACATTCTTATTCCGCTGCAGTCAATATTACAAATATTGGAGGATTCATAAGAAGTTATCAGATGTATTGAATATTATTCAATTTGTTGAAAATACTTATATGATATGGGACAGTTTTTAGATTACTATTAAAATGTATTTTTACATTTTTTTTTATTTGTTAAATTTTCATTATTCAAAAAACTTCTAATTGCCTATACAAAATCCCCTTAAAAATAGTTAGTAAAGCATTCGCTTAATCGTATTCATATTTTATAATAAAAATGTGAATTTGTGAAAAGCAATTACCATATTATAATGTATTAAGGTAGTAAAACTCCATTTTAAACATTTTTAATTATGTCTCAAGTTTCTACAATTCAGCTGTTGGAATCTTGTTAAAATAGTTTCCTATTTTGTTCTTCGATGTTACGTTTAAGCACATAGTGCAATATACAGATTTTGAAGATTAGTACCTCAACACACTACATTAAAATCAATTAGGTAGGTATGTATTATGTATCTCGCATTTCTCATCCCAAATGTTATGTAAAGTTCGACGTCTCATCTAGACTCTAGACGAAAACAAATAGCAGACAATGATTACAAGCTTAGTTTATATTTAATCGTAGACACTTTGTAATATTATATTTACAAAAGTGTTTTATTAAAGCAGAATGTCTCACAATATTAGCAGTTTTTTAATTATTAAAGTTGCAAACACAATACCTATAATATCAAAGATTAAATTAATAGGATAAAAGTGCGGGTAGTATCAAAATAAAATTTTTTAAATTATCCATAGTAAAAAATTATCAAAACTTGAAAACAGTTGTATTTTTTTGAGTATTCTTTTAGTACATATATGACTTGTGGTCGTTGAAGATTTCAAAATAATTATTAGTTATAATTAAAAAATTTACGTTTTGAAGTAGGTAGGTACTCATAAATAACAAATGGGATCGTAAATTGATAACTATTGCATATCTACACAATTCTATACTAAATTATTTCCACATATTTGAATTTTAAGAGCACTTTATTTTTTTTTTTCAGATCAAATATGTAAAAAGATGTTTTTCTAAGTTTTTTTTTGAACTCTCGTGTCCTAATGAAGAACAATGGATAGGAGTTTACGAGTATAAAACATATCTACTGCACTTTTATAGTTCTCACATTTATATATGTATCACGATATAATTATATCTCTGTATCATAATTATCACTATGACTGTGACTAAATGTAGGTTATCAATTATATGCGTTTCAAATGCTTCAATATTTCTAAAAAAATTAAATTACATTATAATTTAGATACCCACTGTAGAAAATTCAGTCCCACAGACATCCAGTATATGTTTGTTCAGGGCATGCGATATTATTATTTAAAGACCATTGATATTATTAGGATGTTCATGGGATTGCTAATGCCCGGTCGAGCAACTTTAATTTTAACCATCTATAGGAAGTTTAATTATAAAGTCGCTGAAACATCCATTATTAACGTCCATGGGGAATGTCAAATTTTAACTACCATGTATATTTTATAATATCTATATTATATTATACCTTAATAACCTTATAACATTCTGATAAATACGTTCTAGTCATATATAAAATGTTCATTTTTACATATTCAGGATGTTAATTATAATGGATTTGGAAGTATTATGTATAATATGTATAGTATATGTATATATTCAAATAAATAAAACATAAAACCAAATTAATATCAACTGATATTTGTATTACTTTTAAAAGTGAAAACAATAAATATATAAGTAATACATTTAATTATACTTTAGATTATATAATATAAAATAATCTTATATAATGATAAAAATTATTTCAAATATTCAAAAAATAAAAAAAACATTTTATCTGTATCTGCATTTTTATTATTCTCAATAATCTAATAAAATATAATAATATATTTATATAGGTATATAAGTATTTAAATTTAAAATTATAATTCATTATGACTTAGGGATATAAAAACAGCTTTATCAGAAAACAGTGGGATTGAGATAAATGATATAAATGAGATAGATAAACAATGTATATTAATTGATAATTGATATATGATAATAATTTGAAAAGTACTTAAATAGTATTTAAATACTTTTGCAAAGTATTTGTATTTAAATACTTTTCAAATGTATTTGAATACATTTTAGTAAATATTTTAAATATTATAATTAAATACATTTTAAAAGTAATTTTTACAGCACTGGTAGGTAACCACAAAATCACTGAAGGGTATGAACCACCTTTCCATAAAAATGTATGGATCCACCCTTGGATTACAAATGTCTATACAAATGCTTTATTATAAACGATATATTTTTAATAATGATCGTGATAATAAGTAATAACCAAATCAAACAATAAATACTTCAACAATACTTTTTTACCAAAATCAAAAGTTAAGTAATGTAAAATTATATAAACAGTGGTACGTGTACCTAGGGTATAACAATGTAATATATAAATAAATATAGAGTCAAAGTTTATTTTAAATTTTAATGTTGAATATATAGGTAGGTAAATGTATATTAATAATGTACCTATACACTATACAGGTACCTATTAATACATTTCATATTTTATTGCCCGTTGACATTTACAAAATTATTATTATATAATAATATAGACTGTAATTTTAATTTCAGCTTTTTTTTCCATATGCATGTTGAAGTTTGGGTTTTTTTCCGTTAGATTTATACTTTAGTTTTTTTTTTTCCTCCCGTTGGCTTATGTTTCTGTTTCCTACAGAAAGTATATGGTTCATAAATTTTTGATTACCGGAATTTCTATCCACAAAATTCGTGTTTTTAAAACGTTCGAAACAAAAAAACACATTTAAAATAAAAAAAGGTGTGTAAAATGTGTAAAAAAAAAAACATTATAAAAACCTGTTTTTTACAATCCTAAATATAACACCGGTTCAAAATAACGAATTTGTAGTTTGAGTTAAATACGACAAATAAATAATATATAAACATACAAAAACATTAATAAAACATTTAAATAAATTTTATCGAGTCTGGTGCCAATATTTTTAAAAATCTCAAGGATGACACACACTTGATTTATATGGAGTTCTATATATAAGCAATTTTTATGAAATTTAAAAATAAATGAAAATCTATCGATTTAAAAATATTTTAATTTACTTTAAAATTAGTCTTAAAATTTATACCATTTATAATTGTCGCACAATCACAAAATTTATTAAAAAATATGTGTACACATTTTTTTTTTTTATCAACTTGAAAGTTGAGAATATAATAAAAATAAATTATAAAGAACAACATTTTCTAGCGACTGATGAAGCAGATTTTTGATGTATACATTTTTACATGTTTCATGAGCTGTCAAAAAAAAAATAAAAAATCGATATTTTAACAGCTCATAAAATGTATAAAAATGCATATATTAAAAATCGGCTAGATAATGTTGTTAGCTATTATTTGTTTTTCTTTTCGTGTTTCTAACATGTTTGTAAGTTGATGAAAATGAAAAATGCTAATGCATGTTTTTCATTGATAAATTTTCGGTGTGGCGTCCGCATCCTCTTATTAATTACATTTGCTGGCTTTTTGTTGCTAAATATATTGTAAATAACCGTAAATGGAAATTATGTTGGTAATATAATAAAGTGGCTTTTTGTTGGCTGGTATTTTGTCACATTAACATCGTGATAACGACATAAAACCAGCGACAAAACACCAGCACTGGCTTTTTGTCATGCTTCCAACACAATCTCCTATTGCTGTTGTCTGTATATTTTCCAATGATGTTATATTTTAAAAGATCATAATAATATATTTTAGTTAATTTTTAATACAGTATTTTTAATACAATTTTTAAAACATACTATGAATATTATTTTTAAAGGGGTTCGAGTCGGTCATTTTCTAAGGAGTATTATATAGGCAATTTATCGTACATGATAAAATTTTAAATTTAGAATTTAATGCAGTTAGAAAGATCATTGAAGTTAATAAAGCTAATAATAAATTAATAAATACACTCCTTAGGCTTATATCTATATCTGTCTAAGTTAAATATGAATTGCAAGTGTGAATATAATGAAAATAAGACCGTATAATAAATCACTTTTTGAACAGAAAGTTGCTTTCACTGTAACAAAATTGTGAGACATTGGCTCACCCAATTTTAATTCTGTAAAACTATAAGATTCTATGACATCTTTTCTAGGTTTATGAAACATAAATTTCTGCTTTAGATATACACAAGTGAACAATTTTTAAAATATGGAAATTTTGTTTAATCATACCGAAATCGAAAATTCATATTTCGAAAAACACCTCGATCAAAACCTAGAAAATATATCAAAAAATATTAAGCTTTTTACAGAATTAAAATCGGATCAGCCAAAGTCGTGCAATTTTATCACAACGAAAAGTCTAAAATCGATATTTTTTTGACCGACTCGAACCACCTTAACATTACTTTCATTACATAATATAGATGTTTTTTTTTTTTAGAAAATAAATTCTATATTTTTTAAACCTCCTATTGCTGTTATATGTAAGTATTCTTATGATGTTATATTTATCAACTTCTATAAGATGTTTTGGTTGATCCCTGGTATAATGGGTACCTACCGATAACGTATCATTAAATCATAATTTTTCTTCAAATTTTTAAGTTTTAAATGGAGCGATGAAGCTATTACAATATATAGTTAGTGGTTTTACAATGATGTTTATTGTTTTATTTTTCTGTCAACCACTTTTTGACCACAGAGAGTTGAGTAGGAGTTTTAGAGTAAAGATAGTTAGTTTATTCTAGTTAGTACTTTGAAACGGTCGTTTTTCGATTTTCTAGTATTTATTCCTTAAGTGTAAAGAAAAACTATCTTTTAAATGGAAATAATTTATAAATGTAATGGAATTAATAAATAATAAATAAAATTATCATGGTTACCTATATTTTTTTTTTTTGAACTGTATTATTATTATAATACCGAATCGTTTTATCGAATCGTTGCTTTTAAATTCAATACACCCACGATCCGTCAAGAATATCCTGTCTGATAAGTAAAGTACTTCTACGACTACTAACCACCCGACGAACGAAGTGCACATTTTCTTATTTTAGACTCTGAGCGAAGCGTGAAAGCTATTAATTTTACAATAATGTTTTTTTTCCTGTATTTAACAGTTCGACCAAAAAGAGTCGAGTAGAATTTTTAACGTTTGTATGTAAAGGGGCCTCCACATCACCACACAATTTGAAGAAGTATTATATGGACATCTTCTTATAGTTTTGAAAAACAGACTTGTGCTGTTGTATGAGTCGTAAATGATTTTTAGTGTTAGTAATCTTTATCAAGACATTTCCACTCACCCCCATACCAACGATCAATAATATCAATAATACCACTGTAAAGTGTAAATGCGATAACTAAACTCGTTTATTATGAATATATTGAATTATTATCGTATAGGTACTAGCATGAAATATAATAGATAGGTAATAAGGTAAATATGAAAATGAAAAATGTGATTTGAGTTCTCTCGAGTACGTACCTATAATGTAGCAATGAAAAATCTATATAATAAGTACCTAATACCATTAATTATATACAATGTTAACAAAAGTGTGTTTTTTCATATAATATTCATGTTCAGTATGATAGGTATGTACATTTTGAATTTTTTATTTTTTAATAAGAGTGAAATTGAGGGATTTTGATTACCTATATCATTTATATCTAATAAAATATTCAAATTAAACAAACAATAATAATTACATCAAAATCCTTTCAAAAATCTAATATGAAATGATATATGATACGATATTTTGTTCCTTTTTTTTTACTCTTTACAATATTGTGACACTATTAATTTAGGATAGAATTTTGCAAGAAATTGTATGATAATATTTATACACAGATTTTAAATCGAATAAAAAAGTTATAAAAATATTAAAAATAACAAAATTAAATTACTTATAAGTAAGTGAATTTAATGCATTTGCATGTTTTTTTTTTTTGTTACTTTGTAGGTGTAAATTAATTAGGTAAAAATAATTTTCATATTACTATAAATACAAACACGAAAATTGATATTGGATATTTTTGCATATAATGGGTGTTTGAGCATAAAAGTGCATATCTGCTTCAAATCTTTGTACTAAATTTTTTTTTCCTCATTGTTATAGAAGTTTTTAGACAATTTGGTAGTTACCTTGACCTTTTTTTCTAATAAATCTTATCTAGTAGGAATTATGAAATAGCATTCAAGCATGTATGTATAGTAACTATGCATTGACTTTTAAATTATTAAAATGTGTTTCTAAATATATTATAAAAACAATTTATTCTGCATATTTATAGATTTTTTAGTGCATATTTGGTATATTTACGTTTCATTAATGCATATTTGAAAGAATATTTTGCAATTTATAATTACACAAGTGCATGCATATTAGACAATATTTTAGTGCATTAAATTCACAGCATTAAATACAATCATAGACATGTTATGTCCAACATTTATAAATATATATATAAATATATAAATTTCAGATTATTTAAATAAATAAAAATTCATGTTTTTAATGTTTTTTAAAAAAAAAGTGGAAATTACCACCATTCCCCATATGCCGGGGGTAATGACAGTCAATATAAAACCCACATAATATAATAGGGAAAACTACTTTTTTAATTGTTATCAATAAAATTTTAGGTTTTAAATTTAATTGAAAAAAGCAAGAACAGTTTTGTGGTTCTTTAACTTGGGTAGAGACATTAAAATTTATTTGAAATTATTTAGGTCTTAGTACATAGGTATACCAAATGAATAAATAAATGTTTTCCTACTGAAGTCATTTAAAATTAGTGTAAGAATGACTTTAGATGGCCATAGAAGAAGAAATTTCAATTAAATTTACTGAGGAAAGAAATGAAAATAAGTACCTATTACAAATTGGTATTATATACCTAAATTTACGATTAAAAGTTAATTTCACAACAGGACGTTTGTGGACAACGGAGGATTTTTAATTTGGGTGGAGACATTAAAATGTATATGAAAGTATTTAGGTATTAGTACATATACCAAAAGAATGAATAAATGTTTCGCTAGTGATATAATGGTATATACTGTATAATTAGTATTGTATTATATTTTAAAATATCTTTTTTTTTAAAATTATCATAATTATTTTTATACTTACTCATATCTATATTTCATACTGAATTCTATATATATGTTAATAGAATTGAGTAAGTATATATTGTATTTTTTTAAAATAATAAAAGAATTTGGTTAATATTATTATATATTTTTATTAAAATAGATTTGGTTTTTCAATAAACAAAAATTTTATTTTCCATAATATATCAAACACATTCCAATAATAAAAATTAATATTCAATAATAAAAAAAATCAGTTGTATATTGTAAAATGTGTTTTTTTTAATTCAATATTAAATAATTTTTTTCTGAGATACAATATATTCATAATATTTTAAACACATGTACTTGTATTCAATAATAAAATAATAAGTAGTAAGTATATTGTAGAATATATTTTTTTTAAATCATCAAAATTATTTTTATACAATTATCCATATTTCATACGGAATATTATATAAATGTTATTTTAATAGAGTATATATAGTAAGTATATATTTTATTTTATAAATTTTTGTCTAATCATATTATTTAAATATTAATAGTATTAAGTAATGTTGAGCATAAATGAGTAAATAAGTTAAAGGTTAAGTTAATTTTATATTTTAACTTAATTTTTATATTTCATCTTTGTTAACTTAACTTATTTTTGGTAATATTAATTTTGAAATAATAAGTAACTTTTAATTAAAAGTCAGTTAAGTAAATTTTGAAATAATTGATACATTTTAATTTCATATTGTGTTTATTGACAAAAAGGTTATTATAATATACTAATCGATTATTTTTATGAACAAATTTGTTGTTAATTTTAATAATTAAATATCAACTTTAAATTTTTACTGTTAGTTTCTATTAACTTAACTAAACTGAGATTAAAAAAATTATTAGCTTGCCCAGCATTGATTAATAGTACCTATATATTAAATACAATAGGGTATATACCTACTATTAACAGTTAAATAGTATTATTGGAAATAAAATATATAAAATACAAAATATAACTACTTAATGTACATATTTAACATTTAAATAATATGATTAGAATGACCTTACAAAATAAAATATATACTTACTTAATACTATATTAATATTTATAAATACAATTAGGTACCTATATTCCGTATGAAATAAGGATAAGCGCGTAAAAATAATTTTGATGATTTTTAAAAAAACAAAATATACACAACTGATAACTTTAGCATTGAATAAGTGTTTGATTTATTACGAACATTGCGTATTTCAGAAAAATATTTTTTGATATTCATTTAAAAAAAAAAAAAAAAACACATATTTTACAATATACTACTGACAATTTTTTTAGTAGGCAGTTTAAAAATGAAAATCGGAAGTTATACAGGGAGTGATGATGATGATGATGATGATGATGATGACGATGATGATAATAATAATGATGATGATGATGATGATGATGATGGATAAGTACTGTTATAATATGTATGTATGTTTGATATATGAGTACGTTTGAGCATAATACGTATACACGAGAACAGTCCTGTGGAGAACAATGAATGTCAAGGTAAATAAGATGATGATAATACGCGTAACGCAAATGTGAATCGTATATGGATATTTTAATTATTGTAATAATTATGGCTTTACGTAGTTGGTATATGCGTACAAGCGTTATTCGATTCAAAATGCAAAATTAGACTAATAAAGTGTCTGGAAATATATTATGTAGTATAATCTCTACGAACAAGGTATCGCATTATAATCTGAACACACAGAGGTATGGGTACATATTATTGATAATAACATCTGTTCGTTTTAAATGAATTAGAGGTGGAGGTGAATAAGATGATAGGCGTAGGTAATGCAAAATATGTGAATACGGACATTTTAACTGTGATAATTGTGACTGTACGTAATTGATATTGTATTAGGTATGTGGAACGAGTGTCGTTTGGTTCAAAATGCACATTAGATTAATATAATGTAATCTCCACGAATGAAATATTATTGTAATAAATGGACGTTCGAAGGTATAAATATTATTGTACACTAACTGCATACGCACAATGACGCGAAATTGCACAATGTGCATGAATGTGCAGTTGTTTGAAACACCCGTGCGCGATGTATTTTACGTGTTTTATTCTATTTCATAGTACCTATACCTATACCTATCGGGTAATCGGGTATTTAATTTTATAATCGGTGGTGGTTTTGGGGAGAGACGCAGGGGGACGGAGCTACTCTTTGTTTTTTTTTTGTTTTCATGTTTAACAGCATACTCATTAATTTATGCGTCGAGGAACGCAAGGAACGCAGTGTTTGTTTTAATTTTTATTTAACATTTAAAAAAAAAAAAAACACGATATAAAATGTTGAATAGTTGATCTTATTAAATCATATTGGTATCATACATATAGGTAATAAAAAATCTTCATTATCCGTGAATGGCTAAAGCCCATAAGGATGGCGAAATCAATGCGACACCGATAAACTTAATTTCGGTCTACATCTACAACTTCCTCGATTATTCATTTAAAAGGAAAAGGAAATTATTTTGAAAGAGGAATGCTTAAATAATGCTACCTTGAAAATATGTAACCCGACAACGACGTAAAAAAAATTTTAGAATTTTCTATTCTATTCATGTTATATAATAATCTTAAATGTTTTTAAACATTTCCCCTGGTTCAGAAGCTTTAGATAGGGGGTGTAGGGGATGAAGTCTTCCACGGCTTACTTTTTCTTTAATATGTCCCGGAACGCTGAATTTTTAACTAAGATCACAAGAGTCCGTCCTTATTTTTTTTTCAATTCAACCACTGTTTATAATAAGTTTTATTATATTATATTATATAAATTCACGTACTTTTGTCTGCTTCTTAAAGTTTTTGACGTTCTCAACGTACAAATATAGAGCAAAATATGATAAATTGGAAACGGTAATAGTGGTATCGCGAGTTCAATAAATTGTCACTATTTTCAATATCTATGTCGTTTTATGTATTTGATATAATAATGTCCGACTCTATGGATATATATATATCATGAAGACTAGAATAAGGAGTCCAAACACGTACGGCCGCCCACTTAAATAATAAAAGTCCCGCAAAGAATCTCACGATTAAATTGCCACAGGCTGCGCTGAAGTCACACAGGGTTGCTACTTTAACACGCGTAGTGTAGGAGTTAATGACGTTTTTTGAGTTATATAAAAAAATAAGCAAAACTTTTAATTCTAACTTATTATATTTTTTGTAGATTGTAAAATTATGCATAAATTAATGTGCATACATGTACACTTTAATTATTATTATTATTTATTATTAATTTATTTAATTTTAAATGTTATAAAAGAACTTACTAAAAAAAAAAAAAAAACAGAACAGTTTCTAAATTGTAGTTTATTATTTAATATGTAACTACTATATAATTAAATGATAGTATACTTATAGTTGTGTATATTATATATTTTACCATGTATCTTAATTATGTTGCAATAAATATAATATTGCATCAAATGTGGTTTAGTCTACAGAGAAAAATGTATTGCGGTAAACATTTACTTAATCGATTTATAAAATATATTAGATACCTATTAATATATCGATCTAATCTACAAGTTATATTTTGAGGTAATAGTATTTAACATAACGTAATATATTCTGTGGTAGCAAGTACCACAATTTCATGAACCTTAAATTGTGAACCAATAACCAAAAAACTATACATTTAAATTTTAATTTTAAATTACTGATTTTAAAATTAATTTATTGCGTGATAATAAATCAGTGACAGATTAAACATAATATGGTGACAATCAGAATAAATCTGACAATTCAATGATTTAAAAAAATTAAATAAATTAATAATAAATAATAATAATAATAATAATAATTAAATTGTACATATATGCATATCAATTTACGAGTAATTTTACAACCTACAAAAAATATAGTAGATTAGAATTAAAAATATTGCTTATTTTTTTTTATATAACTCAAAAAACGTCATTAATTCCTATACTACTCGTGTTAAAGTAGCAACCCTTGCGACCTCAGCGCAGCCTGTGGTAATTTAATCGTGCGATTCTTTTTGGGACGTTTTTCTTTAACGGAGTTTGGCCTTCTTATTCTAGTCTTCATGATATATACAATACTTCTATAGATTTCGGAGAGTTACCACAGACAGTTAGTATAATCCAAATCACGAAAACCTCAATCACTATACGATTATGTGTGGTTTTGGCTTAAAGTCGTGCAAGTATAAATACAAAAACCTGGATTATAATGCTCACTGCGAAATATTGAAATTCGATACCAATACATAAAATAAATGTCATAGAAGTAATAATAAAAGGTATATAAAGAAGTGTAAATAAGACAATTTATGATGTAAGCAACATAGACAATCAGTCCGCCAATAACGCAAAAATGAATAATAGGAAAAAAGGCGCAGATCCGTATTGTTGTGATTGTAGGGTCAAACGTATCGGTAAAACACGATTGAGCACCTTTTTATAATACGATTTTGCATAATTTCCGGTGTAACAATGGTCCTAGCAGAACAAAAGAAAACCAACACGATTGAGCATAGGGATTGTGGTAGAGGAGCGGGGTAACCCCTATCCTGTTCGTTCTGATCATCAAGATGCGTATACCCATACAAATATTTACCAATACACCACTGAACCTAACCTAACACTCTTACACCAATACTCTGTTCGCAAATGTTATCATCAATAGAATATTAGCCGGTGTGGGTATGCATATGAGTCCAGGGCCGGCTCAAGTAAAAATAGTGCGCTAGGCAAAATCAAATTTTACCGCTCCTAAAATAAAAAAGCCACAAACTTTTTTTAGAATTTGCGTACATCCTATCATATAAATTTCCTTCCAAAACCTTGTGAAATTTTTTTAAAAATGTAAATAAGCAAAAAAAGAAAACGAAAAGGTCAGATTCATTTCTTCAAATAAGAACACCTAGCTCGCCTATACCTTGAACCGGCCCTGCATATGACTGACGAAAAAAAAAGATGTGTCGCGAAGCCTTTTATAACTTTGACCCGGGCGGCGGCGGTGATCTACTCCCATCATGTTGGTTAGTAGGTTATAGAGGAGACATTCTTTGAGTTGCTAGTACTTGACCTTCCAAAATTCAACTAAACGATTAATCTGTTGGAAGGTTGGGGTATACCGAAATATTTAGATTGCGTTGAATAATGGAACATGATAAAATGATTCAAAATATTATCAAAAATGATAGGTACCTACCTATCTACCTACTATCACGTATACATTTAAATATTTTCAAAATACACATTTTTACGTTTTATAATAATTTATAGTTTATAGTTTTAGTTCATACTTTATACACTTACTTACGTATACTTTTAAACAATTATATATAACTAATATAATAATATAATATGAGTTTTAATGACACAATTATTTGTGCAAGCATACAATGCGTTATGAATTTAAGAAAGGTAAACATTGAGTGTGATTTACTAAAAAATTCATCAGAAGCAGTTGAACTATTTATTTTAAAATGTTAAATAATAATAGATAAACTTAGAAAAATAAAATAAATAAATTGACTTAGAATAACGGATTTATAAATTATAATAGAAATTAGAAAGAACTCAGTAGTCAATGTTATCATAAATTCTCCGATACTGATTACTGATAAGAAATATCAATCAAAAAAATCGGTAAAATAAACGTTGGATCCGATGGAAATTTAGTTGGTAACGTTGAATTTTGGAACAAGATCCAGCAATAAAATATTATCAAACTTTTGAGTTTTGGAACGTATTTTATCATTTTGATTAAACAACGTTGAGTTTTGGAAGAGACCCTTATTCAGCGAAATCGCAATACAATAATAATTATACAATATACATACAATAGTTTATGTATTACATAAATCCGTCCTACTTGAAAAAATAATATTAATATATGCTCGAATATATTAATATTATTAATTGATTATGTATTACAATTTAAATAATATGAGTAGAATAATTTATATTAATATTATATTAATTTATAAGGTACAATATATACTTACTATTAACACTATTAATAATTTTTATGATTTTTAAAAAAAACATATTCTACGATATACTACTGATTGTATTAATAATGAATATAGACGCGTTTAATATACTACGAATATTGTATTTCAGAAAAAAGTTTTTTTGATATTGAATTAAAGAAAAACACATTTTACAATATACTACTGACTTCTTTATTATTGAATATTTTAATGATATCGTGCACATACACACACACATACACACACATCGCAAACTTTTAACAAAATAAATATACATATTAATTTGTTCAAAATTAAATTCAACAATTCAAAATTTATTCAACAATAATTTACATACACAGTTCTAATATTATTATTAAATCCCGAAGAATGTTTTAACAAAATACATATTTTGCGTTACAAATTGTTCAATAAATGATGGTGTAGGTACGAAGATATATGTATCTGTGCATAGGAACCGGCCGATATTCTATGAAAAATATTAAGACGCTTAAAATAATAATATAATAAACGATCGGTACGTAAAAATATAATATAAATATCGTTTCAAATATTACGTACAATATTATATTGTCGCATTCCCAGACACCTTTCAAATATTAAGTTTCTTTGAAAATGCTATACGCGCCAATGTCGTAGGTATGACGTTTACGAACTCTCTGCATTTCAATCAAACACACAGAACGCGTAAAATATCTCACGGCACCATCACACGTGAAATAAGAACACCGATCAGAATAATATTATACTTGCCCAATATGTCGAGAAAGTAGCATGTGCGCCCTCATAAAAAAAATAACGGTATTTCGATTGATACAACCCCAGCAACTGGTTGCTGCGCTACCCCACACACCCCCGTCAACACGTATAACGTAGTTCTTGTATCCGAATTTTAACTATTATTTCCTTATTTTTTTAATCCGTTTAATAATGGTATTGTCCACTAGATTTTAGTAGGTACGCTTTTAGTTTCATTTTTTAGTCTAATATCTCGTCGCCGTCTTCAATAATTCAAGATCACCGGACATCAGGTAATTAAACATTCTAGCTTTTCCGTTACATTTTTCTTTGGGTACGTTTTGCCGCGTTAGCATCTTGTATATTTAGGTACATTGCAGCAGCAATCAAGATTTTCGTGTACGCAACACCGTAATGTTCTTACGTCTTAAAGAAACCCGATAAATTAATTAGTTCGCGAGTAAAATCTTATTCAAATAAAATTAATAATTTAATCGATTGGAAAAGTAAATTGTATTGGACAACACGATACATTCCGTGTCGTAGTCGATACATGCCGTATGCACGTCAATTCCTCACAATATAAAATTAAAAGATTGTAATAAAATTAATAGTTTGTTCATTTAAAAACGAATTGTATAGGGCAACGATATGTTCCATGCCGTAGTCGATACATATTTGCACGTTAATTCTAATAAAATTAATAATTTATTCACTTAAAAACAAATTGTATAGGGCAACGATATAATCCACGTCGTAGTCGATACATATTTGCACGTTAATTCCAATAAAACTAATAATTTATTCACTTAAAGGAAAGATATATAGGGCAACGATATATTCCACGTCGTAGTCGATACAAATTTGCACGTAAATTTGACCACATTATAAAATTAAAAGACTATAAGGAAAATAAAAGTTCGCTACATTAATACAATAATTGATACATGTTATATTTTCCTTTTTCATTCATACCCGTTTTTATATTTTTATAATCATATTCATATCGTGATTCTAATGTGTATGCAATACCGAAATATTCTTACGTCTTATAGGAATCTGATAAATTAATTAGTTGGCGAGTAAAATATTTCTTTTTATTGTCCTTCAGTTAAGCAATCCCTTTAGGCAAATCGTATTCACATTACAAAATTAAAATAACATTATACTAAAATTATTAATTCATTCATTAAAAGCAAATTGCATAGGGCCACGATGCATTCCGTGTCGTAGTCGATACATGTTTGCACGTAAATTTGCCCACATTATAAAATTAAAATACTATAATAAAACTAATAGGTAATTTAGTCATTTAAAAACAAATTGTATAGGGCAACGATATATTCCACGTCGTAGTCGATACACATTTGCACGTCTATTTTTCACAATATAAAATTAAAAGATTATAAGAAAAATAATAGTTCGCTGCATTAATACAATAGTTGATACATGTTTACATTTTCCTTTTTCATTTTTTTCAATTCGCTTTAACTTTTTTTCCTTTTAATTCATTTGATTCGTTTTTGTAGTACGATATTCCTGTGAAACTATATTATACTTTTTCTTATCTAAATGTATGTCTTCTTCACTTGAATATTGTACTCTATTTGTTCATCATCTTTATTAAAAATGTTACCATCTTTCTTTTCAACTAAATGTTGCACTTCCTTTTCTTCTATCTGTGAAACCAAATGATTATAAAGTTGTTCTTCTTCCTCATTTATTGAATCTGAATTCAAGATTCTCACATCTAAATTTTTCATTTCTTCTTCATTAAAATTGAAATTAGAACCTTTTAATTCTATGGGCATGCATAGGCGTGCGCACGGGGGGGGGGGCGGGTTGGCCGCAGCCCCTCCTGTGCCCCGTGGTTTTTGTTTATAATAAATGTAATACATATTTGTATAATATATACGTAAATATAAATTTAATTTTAATATTGCGTCTATATATATCTATATATAAATTTGCAATCAGACTGAAAATTGTTT